>CM023139.1:44130633-44218133 GCA_013133815.1 Cromileptes altivelis
GTTATGAATATAGCCTCTGTGGTCTATATTTTGACTTAAGGGATTAAGTTAAATAGGAAATTACTTTGTTACTGTATTCTTCAGTGTATTTTATATGAGACTGGGTGAACAGATGCGACAGGTGTGTAGTTATATAGCCTACCCCCGAACTTATTTGAGCACTTTAAATGGCATAACTGGGTACATTTAATACAACTCACATCACTGGTATTAACTTATAATAACTAAGGACGGACAGCGTTAGAAAAAAGGCGTTTCTTTTCACAGAACTGACGGGACTATGACGTTAACTAGCGCAGCAGTTACACTGTCTTGTGTACCCCTTGAGCCTTTTTGTCATACCATGAGTACCCCCTCACTCATACGTGTTCATGATTCTCCAAAAGTAGAACATAACACAGCTGAATATTCAATGCAAGTCATTTTATTTCATCTCCTTAAATTGAACAATTAATATTCAGACATTATCTTCTTATTTAACTCAAATTAAACATAAAATTATGTTGCCTTCAAGGCAATAAAAATGATAAATATAAGAAATATTATTATTGTAAACATTTGTATTATTAATACTGTATTATTAATACTAATATATTATGATTATATTGTTATTAAAGAAAAATAATCAAGTTGAAATTAGAAAAAAATAAGAATAATTAAAATTAATAAGTAATATAAATAAATAAATAAAAACAAAGCAAATAATTAACCTGCCTTTGTTATATATAACTTTTATGATATTTACCACAAAAGGAGCTTCTTTGAATATGTCCCTTTTAAACAGGCATTTAAACTTTCAAAATCAGGAACAAAACACTTCACAAGAATACTATTTAAACTCACTGTATCAGGTGTACTTTCTTTTCTTCAGTCATCTGAGATTTAATGAGACACTTGAGCTTGCTTGTCTTTCATAAGCTTTGATAGTTCTGGGGGCAGTGTGGAAACAGCTGTTACCAGGCTGTTCTCCACATCCAGTCTGCTCCTCTGCTTGGTTTTAATATGTGTCAAAGCTGAGAAGGTCACTTCACACATATAAGTAGAACCAAAAGGCAAAAGCTCAATCAGTGCATGTTTTCCCAGCTCAGGATACTCCTTCTCCACATCACACCAGAACTCAGTCAATGTCTTCTCAGCATATGTCATTTTCAGTCCCTGATCAGATAATAAATCCATCAGATGCTCCTGCAGCCTTGCAGGAAGGTTGTTGCAGCTCTCACTCACAATAAATGGGTTCCTCACCCAATCCAGTCTTTCTGACTTTTCTTCAATGTCCTGAAAATACTGGCTGAAATCTGTGCAGAGTTTGGACAGATGTGCTTGCACCAGTTTGACCACTGGACCCCTGGCAACATCAGTGATGGCAAGATGGGAATCAAGTAGTGGGAAACAGCTGACATCTCCCTCATCACATTTCTTCTCCCATAGTTTGAGCTTCTTTGTGAATCCTTTAACTTTGTCATACATTTTCATGATGTGACTCCTTTCCCTGAAGCGACAGGTTGAGCTCGTTAAGTTTGGTAAACACATCAGCGAGATACGCCAGGCGCGCCACCCACTCAGCATCCTCAAACACCACAGCAAGAGGATGCAGATGCTGCGTCAGCAACACAGAAACTTCACTACGCAGTTCATAAAGTCTGAGTAGTGTTTTCCCACGGGACAGCCAGCGGACGTCCGTGTGAAGCAATAGCTGTTCGTGCTGTGTGCCGCTCTCATGACAAAGAGTTTCAAACAGTCTGTGATTCAGTGGCCGGGATTGGATGAAATTTATCACCTTCACAGCATCATCCATAACAGCACTTAAATCAGGGCTCATTCGCTTACTTGCCAGTGCTTCACGGTGAATGATACAATGCATCCATTTAATGTCGGGATTTACCTTTTTTACGTGTCCAAAAAGTCCCTTCACACTTCCCGTCATCGCAGCTGCGCCATCAGTACAGATGTGACTGCAGGTTTTCCACTGTAGATCGTGTTCTTTGAAAAAGCTGTCTATAATCTGGAACATTTCTTCCCCGGTTGTCTTTCCTGCAGCTTTTTGCAAAATAAAATATGCTCGTTTATGTCCGACACATCTTTGTAACAAACGAAGGCCAGGAGCTGAGCATCACCACTCACATCTGTCATTTCATCCAGCTGCAAAGCGAACTGACCGGCTTGTTTCATTTTTTTCACCACTTGTCCAATAATATTAACCGACATATCATCAATCCGACGGGACACGGTGTTGTTCGACAGGGGGACTTTCTTGAGTGTGTCGGCTGCTTTCTTGTCAATCATAATTTCAGCCATAACCGCTGCTGCAGGGAGAATGAGCTCTTCAACAGCTCTTCAGTGAGGCTTTTTTTATTTTGCCACGAGCAGAGATACGGCGTAAGATGCCTCCAGTGCTTTGCTTGACACACTCGTGGCTTTCATCATTACAGTCTGTCTTGACTTAAATTCCGACAGCTTACGTTTGTACGTAGTTTTACTGACACTTTACGAGTGTTTGGTGCTCTGGTGTCGCTGTAAATGGGCTGGCTTCATGGAGTTATTTGCCAGGACTTCACCGCAAAAGAAGCACTGAGGTTGCGGTGGGTCCGCAGACGTAGAAGTGAATCCATATAAAATATAGTTTTCACTATACTGCCTTGGTTTAGGTTTGTCGGTGGGCTCCTTTCCCCCTCCTGGATCCACAGCAACTGGACGTTTCAGCCATTTATCCATATTTACCTGCAGGTAAACAGGTTCCCGCAGATTTTGGTATGGCTGTGCCACAGGTTATTGTCTCCCCAGGGACACAAGTCATAGCGCACACGTACCATTTTATTGACGGACTTATGAAATGACGGAGAATATTTTTTATTATCATGGAAATAAATTCTTAATTTTTCCACGTACCCCCTGCAATGTGCTCACGTACCCCTGGTTGGGAAACACTGGCTTAAAGGGGCAAAAAGCGATATCATTTCACCGCTAGGGTTCGCAGTTGTGTGCTGCCTGTACACTAAAACAATCTGTCTCATGAGCCCCGCCAAAATAAACTTAGATTTTCATGAGATTTGATCATAATAAAGTGATCAAAAGTATCCCGAAATGACAACATCATGATGCCGATTCATAAAAAGTCTGAACTGATGCTTTGTCAGGTCTGTCTGCAAGACGACAAGCAAACAACTGTTAAAATGTTTGTTTAGTGTATGAGTTCTGGTGGATCCACGGCCGGACCGGCTATGTGAACAGTGGCACGAGGCCCTACATCCACATCACCAGCTAACGTTAGCTGGCGGCTAGCAGCAGCTCAGGTCTGCGTGTTACTACTGCAGAAGCTGGGTCTCAGCAAGGTTACCCTATCTTCCTTTACAAATGTCCATACTATAACGACGCCAGGCTCAAACCCTGCAAAAATGTTTTAAAATGAAAGCATACTAGTGTTGATGTAATGTTAGCCTACAACGCTAGATAACTTAGCCAAAAACTATCGAGCAAGCCGTTGTATGCGTATGTATTAAGCATATGTATTAAGTAATTTGCTGGATTAGACAATGCCATTTACTTTTCAACATTTTAACTTACTTGAACATCTTCAGGTGTCACGGTAGCCATTCTTCTCCTTCTTCCTTTATGACAGTTGGCAGCAGGGATGGTCCGTGTGGGTGTGATCGGCGTCCAAAGTGACCAATCATAAAAGGGCCAGAGCCTGCCTTAGTCTCCCCCCCAAATTGTCAAAAACATTTCACGCGCGCGTAGAATCCTAGGATGCGAGCGGGCAGAGAGGGATGGAGGGCGAGAGAGGGAGGGAGGGCCGAGAGAGAGAGGTAGTGGGAAGAATCCAGCCCTCGCATAGCAGAAATCCGCTCTCTCGTGGAGGCTGAATGTGCCTGTGCTGTATAGTTTAATTTACCCACAGATTATATTTTTTGCTCCCTTGTTATGTATTTCTTTGCTCGCAGCTGCCTGTACACCTCTCGTATGTTGAATTTGTGCTCGAGGACTTAGATCCTGTACGTTGGCAGTTAAAATGTGCGCGCGTGAGATATATTATTTGCTCGCTCATATTTGCTCGCTCTCTATTATTGACATAAACGTAATCCCATAGAAGGCAGTGATGTCACAGGAAAGGCACATTCAGATGGGATGAACTCCTATGTGAGCCAAGGACTTAAGAAGCAAGAACTGGAATTCAATCCACTTGCAAAAGAGTTTGTGCCGAAACTTAACACCTTGACTTCAGCTCAAACCTCAAAAGCGCTACCTGATGTGCGACCAAAGACAATTATACAAACACATACAGGACCAAGTACAGCATCATGGAACCCCACAGGCTAAGGGTAACACTGTCAGGCTGCAAACACAACCAAATATTGGGTCTAATCCAACTATTCTAAGGAAGGAGGCTCAGAATGTTTTCATATCTTCAACAGCTGCATCTTTCGGGTCAGTGGCTGCTCAGGAACAACAACTACAAAGGCCTAAATCTGCACAGAGTACAGTTTAACAGGATGCGATTTGTGGAATCATGCAAAAGCAGAATGAATTTACTACAATGCTTGTGCAACAACAAATGTCAGCTGCTTTACCACAAAGAGACATAACTGTGTTTGATGGTTTTGAACATTGTGTTGAAGAGAGAACCAGCAGCTATCTAGAGTGTTTGTATTTTCTGGAGCAGTACAGCAGGGGGCAGCCTCAAGAGCTGGTGCGAAGCTGCCTGCGTATGATGCAACAACAAGGACACCTAAGAGCAAAGGGTCTTTTGAAAGAACACTTTGGCAATGAACACAGGATAGCAACAGCCTGTATGGACAAAGCATTTGGATGGCCTGTTGTTAAGTCAGAGGATGTTCAGGCGTTTCTCTGCAGGCAGGTGGTTGTACTGGGGCTGGGGACCAAGACTGCACTCTTTCCATTGTACCTGTACAGTTGAAATCTAGGAAAGGAGGTAAGGTGCTAAACACCTATGCTTTCTTGGATCCTGGGAGTACTGCAACCTTCTGTACCAACCGTTTCATGAAGAAGCTGAATCTGCAGGGCACAAAGACCAACATTTTGTTGCGCACTATGGGCCAGGAAAGGGTTGTTGAAAGTCAAATCCTGACAGGGCTGGAGATGTCCAAGCTGGATGATAACCAATTTGTGGAGCTCCCAGAGATTTTTACACAGGAAACAATCCCTGTTTCAAGAAGCAACATCCCTACTCAGCGAGATATTGAAAAATGGGAATATCTGAAGGATATCAAGATCCCAGAATTGGACACTGACGTTGAAGTTTTGATTGGGACTAATGCACCAAAGCTCATGGAACCCTGGGAAATAATCAATAGCCAAGGTGATGGACCTTATGCTGTGAGGACCCTATTGGGGTGGGTAATCAACAGTCCTTTGAGGGGCAATAGCGGTGGTCAGAGAAGCTGTTCAACCATATATGCCAATAGGATATCCATCATTAGATTGGAGGAGCTGTTGGTCTCTCAACATAATCAGGAGTTCAATGAGAAGTCACTAGAAGAAAAGCAGGATATGTCAAGGGAGGACCTGAGATTTATGGAGATCTTGGAGAAGTCTACATGCATGCAGGATGGACATTACTGCATGGACTTACCCTTTAAAGTGGATGACATCACAATGCCAAAAAACCGGTGCATAGTTGAACAGCACATTCAGAGTTTCAAAAGGGAGTTTGAAAGGAATAAGGCCTATCAGAAGGAATATACAGCTTTTCTTACTGGAATGATTGATAGTGGATACACGGAAGTCGTGCCTCAGGACCAGTTGGACTGCAAAGATGGTGATGTGTGGTATCTTCCTCATCATGGAGTGTACCACCCTAAGAAGAAAACCCTGAGAGTGGTATTTGATTGTGGAGCAGGGTTTAAAGGAACCTCCTTGAACTGTAAACTTTTGCAAGGTCCTGACCTCACAAACTCTCTCTTTGGTGTCTTAACCAGATTCAGGCAGGAGAATGTTGCTCTGATGACTGATGTCCAGGCAATGTTCCATCAAGTAAAGGTGTCCAAAAGGTATGTGGATTTCCTGCGCTTTTTATGGTGGCCTATGGGAGACACATCACAGAGTCCAGTGGAACACAGAATGACAGTGCACATCTTTGGAACAGTGTCATCACCAAGCTGTGCTAACTACGCTTTGAGGAAGGCTGCAGTGGACAATAAAGATGACTTCAAGGTGGAAGTGACTGATACCATCTACAACAACTTTTACGTGGATGATTGTCTGAAATCTTTGCCCACTGAAGAAGAAGCAATGCAGATGGTCGTGGGCCTTACTGACATATGCTCAAAGGGGGGATTTCAGCTGTTAAAGTGGACAAACAACAGCCGAGCTGTATTGTCATCTATTCCTGTGGCACAGCAGTCCAAAACGACTAGGCAGCTGCACTTGGAGCATGACAATCTGCCCATGGAGATGCCGCTTGGATTGAATTGGTGTGCTGAAAGTGACACTTTCACCTTCAAGCCTGCAGTGAAAAGCCGACCATACACCAGGCAAGGGATTCTTTCAATCATCAGTTCCATCTATGACCCATTAGGATTCTTGTCACTTTTCACCTTGCTGCCAAAATTGCTGTTGCAAGAAATGTGTCGCAAAAACATGGCCTGGGATGATCCTATACCCCAGACATTGTCACAACAATAGACAGGATGGCTGCTGGGCCTAGGGAATGTGGCAGAACTTAAGGTGGGCCGCTGCATCAAACCGAAGGACTTCAGAGGATCCATACATGCACAGCTGCATCACTTTGCAGATGCTAGCAATCATGGGTATGGCACAGTATCCTATCTGAGATTGGAGAGCCAGGACAAGAAGGTGCATCTTGCATTTATGTTGGGCAAAGCCAGAGTCACGCCATTAATGCAGACAACAATTCCTCGCCTCGAACTTACCGCGGCTGTGCTGGCTGTTGCGATAAGTCGATAAAATGCTGAGGAAGGAACTATCACTTCAGTTGGAGGAGTCGTGCTTCTGTACTGACAGTCAGACCGTGCTGAAGTACATCAATAATGAGACCAAAAGATTCCACACTTTTGTGGCAAATAGGGTGGCTTCTGTAAGGGAGGTAACAAATGTTGTTCAGTGGAAGGACATCAGCTCAAAGAACAATCCCGCGGATGAAGCCTCCAGAGGTCTGACTGCAGATAACTTCCAAGCATGTACTGGTGAATGTCATTAACACAGATTCTGAAGGTGCAACTACCAAACTCCTGACCTACTTTTCTGAGCAGACTAAGCTCAGGATTTCAGTTGCCTGGTTCCTTATGTGGCAAGAGGAGGGTGGGGATGAGTGTGTTGCCGAACAACGCCACCTGGGGAATTTCGCCCCAAGAAGTAGTTACTCTTTTTAGGGAGGCTAAAGGTCACACAGGTTCAGATCCCCACTGGTCAGGAGACGGTGTTCAAGACATAAAAATATTTTTTATCACACAGATTATTATTAAAAAGTCTCAGGATTACCAGTCTGTACCACAACTAAATACTGGGCCAAAAGGGGAATGGAGAGGGCTGGGGCTTACCGCAGTGGCCCGAAACCAATGAGGGAGGAGAAAAATAAACTAAACTATCACCCATGACACTGCACACACGCATGCTGAGGAGAAGTGAAGAACCTGCCACCAGGGATTGGGGCGCTGCTCTGGGCCCACAGCACCTGTCCGTAGGGAGAGAGGGAAAATTAAAATGGCCTCACAGTATGACCGGTCTTACAACACACGCATGCGCGCACGCACACACGCACGCACGCACGCACGCACGCACACACACCCACACACACACACACACCAAAAACAATAAAGTAATATGGAAAATAACAAACAAAAAGGAATTAAATCTTCAAATAACAAAAACAACAAGAGAAATACAAAAGAAATCTGACTGAAATTAATCAATGTTCAAATTAATTAATCAGACGTATTAATCATGAATCAACAAAATCAACAGCAGGACCCCAGAAACCCAGGAGACTGATTCGGCCTCCGCCAGCAGCTTAGTGATGAGCAAGCGTCTGTCAGTGTTACGTGCTGAGGGTTCTTGCCCCCACTTAACCCAGAAAAACCAAAACAACAAAATAATCAAAAGTTAATTGACACTAAAATAGCAGAACCAAAAAACAATGCTAAAACAATGCCAAACCAATAAAACCAAAACAGCAGTGTCATCCAGGGAGCCGTGGCGATGAATTAATATTTAAATGGACCTCACTAGCGCAGTGTCACAGCAGGCCAGGCAGCGGAGTTACTTCCATAGCTTCTGCCTGATCCAAACTGTGGCACAGAATATTAACAATTAGCCAGGAGTGGAGCAACGGGTGAGAAGGAAAAGAGAGCGAACAACGCCAACTTACCACGAGGAGGCACAACCACACCAGGAGGGCTTCCAGCGGGGCAACCTGGCCCCACGGCAACAGTAGTCTGCCACACTGCAGTAAAGAAAAGGATCTTGTCACCAATGCGCATATGGCACGCTAAGTGGGAGAAAGAACAGCGGTGCGCATACCTGTTATGCTGCGAGAGGTGATGTGTGCCACGATGGCAAAACACGCCAGACAGTGCTCCGATGCGCTCAGGGCCACGCCACAATGGCTCCACCACACCTGCACAGCCTCTGCCACGCCACGCCAGGCCACAGCCACCACGGGGGACGAGTGGAACTGGAAGAGAAGAGAGGGATGGCAGGTGTGACTGGACCAGTATATAAAAGGTGCGTGGCGCCGCCCAGCAATCAGTGGAACACCAGTGAAGCCAGAGCCCTGCACTGGGAGGAGTAAGGAACAGTGCACCGGCTACACTTAGGCTCAGAACTATTCTTCTGGAGCTAAGAAGAAAGCGAAAGGAAGTGGTTGTTTCTTTAGCTGTTTCCGGTTCCTCCCCACAGCCAGAGAAGGCAGAAAAGGAAATGATGAAGATTCGAGAAGCAGTTGGTTGTCAGTCACTATCTGTAAGTGACCTCTTCAGAGCAGAATCTGCCATTGTCCACCTCAGTTAGCAGGCAATATTCAAGGAAGAAATCTCTGCGTTGGAAGATGGAGCATCTGGTGTAAGGAAAACCAGCGATATCTACAGACTGGATCCTGTGTTGAAGGACGGTTTGTTGAGAGTGGGTGGAAGACTCAGTCAGGCGGCTTTACCTGAGGAGCTGAAACATCCCGTAATACTGTCAAAGGGTCAACATGTATCCAATCTCATTCTGCAACACATTCACCAACAGCTTGGACATGCTGGGAGAAATCATACACTCTCAACTCTGCCTGTCGAAAGATAATATCTGACTGTGTGGTATGTCAACGGTATCAAGGACAGCCAAGTGAACAGAAAATGGCTGACATGCTGAAGGAGAGAATCAGTCCAGACTTGCCTCCGTTCACGAATGTAGGAGTGGACTACTATGGGCCCATTGAGGTCAAGAGAGGGTGTGCTATGGCCAAAAGCTATGGAGTAATTTTTACCTGCATGGCTAGCGGAGCTGTACATTTGGAGGTGGCCTATTCTCTGAATACAGACTCATATATTAATGCCTTCAGGAGGTTTGTGTGTCGCAGAGGCCAAGTGCGTTGTTTGAGGTCAGATAATGGCATGAACTTTGTTGGAGCAGAGCAAGAGTTAGGAGAGGCCTTAGCTGCCATTGATCACAGCAAGATTCAAAGTGCTCTCCTGCATAAATGCATTGATTGGACTTTCAACCCCCCTGCTGCATCCCATCATGGCGATGTATGGGAGTGACTCATAAGAATGGTCAGGAAGATCCTGTTTTCTGTTTTACAACAACAAATACTGGATGATGAAAGCCTTCATACTGTTCTGTGTGAAGAAGAGGCCATTCTCAATGATCGTCCCATAACTAAGGTTTCTGATGATGTCAATGACTTGGAAGCTCTCACTCCAAGTCACATCCTGCTTTTCAAGGGGAAACCTCTTCTTGCTCCTGGACTCTTTCAAGAAAATGATCTTTACATCAGGAGATGATGGAGACAGGTTCAGTATCTGTCAGATCTGTTCTGGAAGAGGTGGACAAGGGAGTACTTGCCGCTATTGCAGGAATGACAGAGGTGGACAAAGCCTCGGAGAAGCTTCACGACAGGGGACATTGTCGTTGTCATGGATCAAACTGCTCCTCGTGGATCATGGATCATGGGAAGAGTGACAAAGACTTACCCAGACAAGAAGGGACATGTATGTGCAGTACAGTTAAAGACAAAGACAGGGCAGTTGGAGCGGCCTATATCCAAGTTCTTTCTGCTTCAGGAAGTGGTCTAAAGGTTATGACCCAGCGTTGAGTCCTATGCTGGGGCCCTTATGGCTCAAAGAAGAAGAAGAAAAGACTTTTTATGGCTCCTTTTCTGTAATGTAATTGTTCCTACCATCACAATTAGGGGCCGGTGTGTAGGAGCCACTGTTTATGGTTTTGTATTTGTTTATTGTTCGCGTCCCGGTTGCCACGGCTGACGGTGTGGGTGGATGCGTCAGGTGAAGTTTATATTAGGCACAGGTGTAGCAGAGCAGGTAATTATGCATGGGTGATGGGGAGATCGCATGGTTTTTACCTGTTGCACACTCAGATTGCTGTATACAACTCTTTTCCTGTCAAATGAAGCATCATTAAATGGAAACCTCACCTCAACAGTGGAAGACCGCCTGGACATTCATTCATTCTTTTATTCAAGCGAGTTAAAAACAGGTCTTCACCCGCACCCAGCCGAGTGGCTAATCGTTGATCAGGATAGTCGCTATACACGGCTTAAGACTTTAAATAAACTAGGCATGCAAAAGATACAAAAAATACAAGAAACAGCAATAAATAACAAACACGCCCAGACGTGAACACATCACCCCTGTGCTGTCGCCACTCCACTGGCTTCCAGTTGGTTTTAGGATAGATTTTAAACTTCTGTTGTTTGTTTTTAATGCCATTAATGGCCTGGCTCCTCTCTACTTGTCAGAGATTTTAACTATCCGCGATAGTGGCAGGGCCCTGCGTTCATCTGGTCAGCTTCTGTTAGAAGTCCCAAGGTTGAGATACAAACAATGGGGTGATCGTTCTTTCGCTGTTGCTGCTCCAAGATTGTGGAACAAACTCCCCCTGACATTCGCACCACTACTGATCTCGGCCTTTTTAAATCTAAGCTGAAGACCTACCTTTTTAGAATGGCTTTTAATTCCGACTAGGGCTATCCTTTTTTTATGTTTATTTATTCTGTTTTAATTCTGTATTTTATCTATGTTGAAAGGCTTTTAATACCCTGTAGCACTGTCACAGTTTCCATTGTTTTTCTTTTCTGTATTGTCTTAATGGGGTTTTTTTAGGGACCGAGCATGGAGGCAGAGGACATTGTTTTTGGTGCATTTATTCTTTCTTTCTCCCGCCGCCTCTTTGAACTGGAATTTGACCCCCTAAACATGCTAAAAAACTCACCAAAACTGGCATGCACATCAGAACCGGTGAAAAATTTTAGAAAATCATGAAATTAACCCCTAAAGTGCCAAAATGGGCTCTCTAGCGCCACCTAGGCACACAAAAATTGCCACTACGGCCTGTAGGAACGTCGTAGAAACATGAAACCAAAACTGCAGTGTTCGTCTCATCAAGACCTAAAAATCACGCACTGACACCCCTGACCTAAATCCAACAGGAAGTGACCTATTTGCCCTTTCAATGTACGATTTTGCCTTAAAACTGCCTTTCCTAAAAAATCTTCTTGTCATACACCGTTTATCCTATCGGCTTCAAACTTGCACAGATGACAGATCAACTCCTTCTAATCAGATCTTATTTATAACTTTTTCATTACTCGATTAGTTTGGATTTTATGGCCTCCTAAAGGTGAGATGTCAGAAAAACGTCCTGACGATCTTCGAAAGCTGTCCCATAGGAAATGAATGGCAGCAGGGGGAAGAAAGACACCAATCTTTGGACTTTTTCTAGCATTTACAGCGTCTCCATACTTTGTGCTACAGACTCCATTCCAACTCTCAAATGTTGCCACAGGTCTCATCTATTCACTCATGTTTTCATCTTTTTCATATATTTTACCGTTTTTAATCTGTGCCTCTCAAAGTACCATGAGCAAAAGTGGAGAAATTCTCAGTTTTCAATGGGTGTGTGTATTGCATGGAATGCTGTGAGCTAGAGTGGAGAGGCTTTAAAAATCGTCTAAAACTTTTGTCTTTAACTCGCTACCATGGCCACAATTTTCACTGTACAGACACAATTTATACCACACAAAACGTACGTGCTCACAGATATGTTGACATGGAATCTCTCACACGTACACATTTTTGCTGAGTGGCTCCAAAGTGAAGGGAGCCCTAATTTTTTTCATATTCGCTCCCATGTAAACTCAGAGGAGAAATTTCTGGAAACAGCTGGGGTGCAACACATTTTAAACTCGCTCCGGTGACCACATTTTTGACTGTAGAAATATAAAACACGACATGTGCGTTCACGACACGTGGCTGTCTCTCACCATCACTTTATTTTCTTGATTGGACCAACGGTTTGGGTATGGGAAGAACTTGTTCCAGGAGTTCAAACCCATATTAAACAGCCTTTGGTGAGCTGCTCTCATGAGCTCTGTGTGCTCAGGTGCAGGCAAGTCATTAATTGCCATGACAACGGCTGCACACACACACACACACACACACACACACACACACACACACACACACGGCTCTCTCTGTCTGTGTGTCTCACAATCTTTAAAGGACAGATTACAGCAGTAGAATCTTCATTTGAAACAGCAAATACACATTATTAACCCCTAAAGTGCCAAAATGGGCTCTCTAGCGCCACCTAGGTGCACTAAAATGGCCACTGTGGCCTGTAGGAATGTCATAGAAATGTCAAACCAAAACTGCCGTGTTTGACATACAAATCACACGCTGACACCCATGACCTAATTCCAACAGGATGTGAGCTATTTGCCCTTTCAAAGTAAGATTTCGCCTCAAAACATCTCCTCCTACACCGTTTATTGTATCGGCTTTAAAGACACACACATGCCACCTCAACTGCTGCTAAACAGATCTTCTGTATAACTTTATCAACGGTTTGGGAATGGGAAGAACTTATTTAAGGAGTTAAATCTCCACTAAAACAGGTCTCTTCTCCGTGTTCCGTCTCTGTCTGTCTCTGCTCTTCTGCCAGGTGCACATGGCAACCGCTGTCACACACAAACTCACAGAAACATGATGTGTGTGCGTGTCTACATCTTACATGCAGACATGACAGGGCCACATTCTCCATTTTAACCCTTTAGGTGCCAGAGTTTATTGAGGAAAATATTCTATTTTCATTTCAACATTTCAAAAGACTGTGGCTTGAAAGTGGTGAGAGATAGAAGCATACTGTAAATTAGAAAACTATTCATCATGACCCAAAATTTGTCCTGGGAGTAAATTAAGTCATCTAATTTGCATATTGTGGCATCACTAGGCGGTGGCCATATTGGATTTCATAAATCTCAGTAAAACAACATTTTGAACATATTTACACAGTAGATTTATTTTGTTTTGTGTTGTTTTTTTCATCTCATCCTCAAAGAAAAGGGAGGGGAATCTGATGGGAGTACATTAACTCATCTAATTTGCATATTGTGGCGTCATTAGGCAGCGGCCATATTGGATTTCATACATCTCAGTAAAACAACATTTTGAACATATTTACACAGTAGATTTCTTTTGAAGAGGAATCTGATGGGAAGAAATTCGCTCATCTAATTTGCATATTGTGACATCACTTCTACATACTTACAGCTACAGAAAGCATTCAAACATCAAAACGTTCAGCTCTGTAAGGATTTTCTGATGTTTGTGGCAATATGTTTGATATTTCTAAATAAATGTTGATTGATTGAAATAATAATAAGCATAAGCAGTGGCCTAAAAGTGAGCATATTTAGGGCAATGACTGTATGTGCAAAAAGACAACAACAAGGGGGGGCAAAATGCAGTGTAAAAAAATGTTCATGAATACTGCCATGTAAAGTGTCCATAGTGTCCCTAAAGTGTCTATGGTGCAGTTTATTGTGAGCAGTGCTGGTTGTGTAGTCTGACAGCAGCAGGCAGGAAGGACCTGCGATAGCATACCTTCACACACTTTGGGTGAATCAGTCTATCGCTGAAGAGGCTCTCTAGAGTTTTTGTCACCTCCTGCAGGGAGTGGGAGTCGTTAGTCCTCAGAGAACAAATGAAAACCCCAAATTCAGTATCTCAGAAAATTATAATATTGTGAAAAAGTTCAATATTGAAGACTCATAGTGTCAGACACTCATCAGCTAGTTAACTCAAAACACCTGCAAAAGTTTCCTGAGCCTTTATCTGGTCTCTCAGTCTGGTTCAGGAGGCTACACAATCATAGGGAGGACTGCTGACTGGACCGTTGTCCAGAAGACGATCACTGACACCCTGCACAAGGAAGGTAAGACACAAAAGGTTGCTAAAGAAGCTGGCTTTTCACAGAGTGCTATGAGTGAGTATCCAAGCACGTTGATGGAAAGTTGAATGGAGGAAATAATGTGGCAGAAAAAGGTGCACAAGCAACAGGGATAACCGCAGCCTTTAGGAGATTGTGAAACGAAGCCCATTCAAGAATTTGGGGGAGATTCACAAGGAGTGGACTGCAGCTGGAGTTTGTCCTTCAAGAGCTACCACGCACAGACTTATCCAGGACATGGGCTTCAACTGTCGCATTCCTTGTGTCAAGCCACTCTTGAACCAGACACAATGTCAGAGGCGTTTTACCTGGGATAAGGACAAAAAGGATTGGACTGCTCAGTGGTCCAAAGTCCTCTCAGATGAAAGTATGAAATTAAGGTCCCAGAGTCTGGAGGAAGAGAGGAGAGGCACAGACTCTAAGTTGCCTGAGGTCCAGTGTAAAGTTTCCACAGTCAGTGGTTGTTTGGGGAGCCGTGTCATCTGCTGGTGTTGCTCGACACGAATGGAGACCACAGTTTGCTACGATTTTTTTGTCAAAAGATCAATGAACACCATTGACCACTCGGGGAGTTTCATGGCTTTGAAAACGAACGTTTAGGGTGGTTTTAGGACAGATATACACATGGCCATAGGCAGCACTGTTAAGCCAGGCAAGGGAAAGCCAAATTCTCCAAAAATGAGCAATTATCACTATTTTGGTCTTAACCACTCTATTTCATCATATACAAAACAGAAATGGGGCTCAAAGTGCAAAATACCGGACTTCTCCTTTAACAAGTACAAGTACTGTAAACATTTAGTGAAGGTTCATATAAAAGAGTTTATAGATCAAGGGAATTATATTGAGATGTGAATTTGTAATGTTTTTACAAAATGTTTGTTGGTGACAGGATGTAAGAGCTGGTGGGTGGCAGAGCCTGTTGCTGTATGGTTCCCATTAACCGGAAAAGCAAGGATGTGTAAGATTATTTTGGTGTTTTGATGGACCCCAGCAGTCCCTCTCTTCAGTGTCTGTAAGGCCACCATACTGTGTAAAGACTGTTCTGTTTTTTTGGAAAAAGACACACTATTGGCCTCCCTGAGAGCTGGGCCTTGAAAAATTCCATGTCTGTTGACAAAACATGTCCTCCTCAGCCCCCCTCTGCCAGCCAGACTGCTTAAGCATCCCTCTTCAGAAACACTTTTTCACACATTTAATTTGTTTTCCAGGCCTCTTAACCACACAAGCAGAGCTGTGACACAATCCCAAATAAACATCGCATCTGAGACAGAGGGATGTATCTAGGACAAAAAGTCATCCTGTCTGTGGGGAACAAATCAAAACAGATTCTTTGCTGTGCAGCTGCAGTTCACATTCCTAGCATCACATTCCCTCTAACAGATCAGAGCAGAAGGCTATACACTGGGCACTCCCATCAGGTTCCTGCCACACACAGCAGGACTACAGTGTAGTAAAATGCTCATTTAAGATTAGAAGTGCCCTATTTGCCATTTGATTGTAGTTATTCAAAAGCAGCCATGAGAGCCCAACTCATTCTCATTGCCAGGTTGTCACATACTGACACTTTGTCATGCATCTCAGCCTCTCATAGCTATGCACAGGGCACCCTTTAGTGTATCTGTGTTATGCACAGCTGTAACACATGGCTGATGTTGTGAAACAGTTGCAGTTAGGGTTGTGAAACAGTCACAGTTAGGTTTAGGAAACAGAATTACATGGTTAAGGTTTTTTAAAAAAACATCTTGCTTTGGGTTTGAATAAGTACATTTGTTAAGTAACATAACGTGACATAAATACATCATGTGAGTGACGTCAGTGCTCGACGACAGCATATTACGTAAATTATACACATTACATTAAAAAAAACTGACTTTTTGGTTCACACAGATTCATAAGTTAAGTAATGTTACATTAAAGAACATTTTTGGTTTCACACAAGACACGAACTGCGGTCTCCTAGGTGAGAGAATATCATGAGGGGAGTGACAAAGTGTTGGTATTTGACCACCTGGGAATGAGAATGAGCTGGCGTGACAGCCAGTCTTTAACTGTGCATTAATGTATGCATGGTGCCCACCCCATGTATCTTGGTTTGTTATATGCTGCTATTGAAACTCTCCACAGGTTGAATGGTGCACAGGTAAAGATCAGGTGAACAGGTAAGTATGGACTTGGTTCAGATGAGTATGCTCAGTCTTAAGTTTTTGAGTTGTGTTGAGTTTGTGGGCAGGCTTAGGTGAGCTCACGTTCACAGGATACAGTTTGTTAATGGATGTGTGAGCAGGCAATGAGCCGGTGAGTAAATTTCATGATTAACAGTTCAGAGTTCAATGGGGTATCCAGGGAATGGGGAGCTGGCAAGAAAGTAAGTGTTTCAGGTAAGTTGTTAACACACTTACAGCTGAGGAATAGGTGGGGCTCATGGACGATGTGTAGGCAGTGTCAGTAACAGGCAGGCTGGCAGTGGAGCAGATAAACGCAGGGAAAACAGGCAGAAGAGGTGTTGTGGACAGGTGGAGGACTAATAAACCAACAGGACAGGAGGAGCCTAAGGCACTCGCACCGCAGAGATGTTTCACTCAGCAGGATGCTCGGCAGGTGGACAGGTGATCTCTCTTGAACAGGCTGGACATCATAAAAGATTACCTCCATATGCGATAAGCACATGAATAGTTGGTGAAGTATGTCATGACAACAGATAAGCTCAGCAACAGATGCAGCAGAATATTCTGAGGGGAATTCAATTGAGATTTGTCACTGCTGCTGCAGTATTTTTATATTTTAACAAAATATAGTGACTCCCTTGAGTGTTGTTATGGATAATCGTGTTTTTACTGTTGTCCCTGATCTGCCACCTAATAAATAACTGTTAATTTTCAAGGTACACACAAAGTATGCAAGCAGCTGTGTCTGTGGGTTAATATGTGTTGTTAAAAAGCCAGTATATGACCCTGTCACGGACCAAGCAGTCAAAGCACAAAAACACAGATTCAGAGTTAAAAAAAGATGGATTTATTTTCCCAAAATAAATAGATTTTACAAAACAAATAACTGAAGCTAATGAAATCAGAGTTATAGGGTCATTAAAAGAGGTCAACAAAATATAATTACTGAAAAAAATGGCAAAGACTAGACATTCTGTTAGGTCTATTAGTTGAGTTCATGAGACACTGGGGCAACATATATACTGGCTGATCAGACCAACTTTAACACATAGGGGGAAAACTATATAAACAACAACTAAAAGTAATACAAGGAAACCCTAATCCCCGCCATGATGTCAGAGCTTGTGGTCTG
Organism: Cromileptes altivelis; assembly: GCA_013133815.1. Classification (NCBI taxonomy): domain Eukaryota; kingdom Metazoa; phylum Chordata; class Actinopteri; order Perciformes; family Serranidae; genus Cromileptes; species Cromileptes altivelis. Next base: position 44,148,358 of record CM023139.1, read on the forward strand.
GTCTGTGGGAGAGCCTTCAGCATAAAGCCATGCTCCACCCTCAGCCCCATCTTTTGTCTGTCTCCAACTGGGAAATACCACAGCAGCCAGGCAACAAAGAAAAGAGAAATGAATTAATACAAACAAATAGCAAAATGACAAACAATGTAAACTAACTTTGTGCACTCCATCTAGAAAACAATGTGTTGTCAAAGTGCTAATAAACCAGTTTTAAACAAAACAAACTGTGTGTTGTATGTAATTTAAGTGACTGCAACTCAAAGTAACTGAACATGTGGTAATGGTGTTTGTGAGTGAGCTTTTGTGTGGGTGTGGGCACAGCCATCAGCCATCTGAGCTGCTTCCTTGTCCCAGGCAGTGTGCAGGACTCAATGGCTTGAATCTTATTCACTTGTGGCTTTATCACCCCATTTCCTATGACAAATCCCAGGTACTCCGTCTCGGCCTCGGCGAAGACACACTTTGATGGACTGATGGTCAGTCCAGCAGAGTGGAGGCGCTTCAACACCCTTTCCAGATGTACACGGTGTTCCTCCCAGGTGGTGCTGTAAATTACAACGTCATAAAGATAGGCTGCAGCAAATTCTGACAGATTGCACAGTACCTGATCCATCAGCCTCTGGAAGGTTGCTGGGGCACCATTCAGTCAGGACTGTGAATTGGAACAATACCCATGGTGTCTGGAAGGCTGTTAGCTCTCTGGAGCATTGAGTGAGTGGTACCCGCCAATAGCCTTTGCAGAAATCAAGGGTGGTTATGTACTTGGCCTTTACCAGGTGCTCAATCAGGTCATCATTCCGAAGTGTAGGATATGAATCAAATCATGAGATTGCATGGAGATAACTTAAGTCGATGCAAAACCGTATGCTGCCATCCTTCTTTGGAACCAGGACAACTGGGTTGCACCACTCACTCTTTGATGGTTCAACAATCCCCAGAGAGAGCATTGGGTCGATCTCCTCTTTCAGCACGGTCAGCAGACGTTCGGGTATTCTGTAACTCAAGTGTCTCACAGAAGCACCTTCTTTTAACACAATGTCATGTTAAACCAGGTTTGTTCTTCCAGGATTTTCCTGGAATATTTCAGAGTTACATAAAGTTTTCATCTGGACTTGCTTTTCTTCAGGGAGGCGGCTGAGACCCAGGTCCAGGGAAGCAGCTGCGGGTAAGTACTGCTCCTCCACCTCGTCATCCTCTGGAACCCTCTTGATCAGCAACACCTCTGCTTTCTTATCAGGTCTTTCCACCCACTCCGCTGTGAGGGTCCTAAGGACAGAGGGATGTCATATGCTGTAAAGCCCTGTGAGGCAAATTGTGATGTGTGATATTGGGCTTTATAAATAAAATTGAAAATTGAATTGAACTCCTTAAGTGAATTCACATGCAGCACCCCACTTGAGCGAAACTGACCTGGGGTTGACACTCTGTAGGTGGTTGGTCCCATTCTCTGCTGGATCTCTAGTCAAGTGCCGCCCCCAACACACACAAAAAGCATCGTGCTGTGGGGCGTCAACCGTATTTCTATTGCACACTCAAGTCCGCTAGGCTGGGAAGTACAAAATAATGCTTTTTCAAGGGCGGCGACACTGGAAAAATAGGACAATAGCGTAAAGTGCCACAGCGCGGCACATTGTCGTGCGTCGAGCCGCCGGTGTGGGTTTTTAAATAGAAAATAATGTGGGCAGCTGTTTTGACGCGCATCATACACCGCCGGTGTGTTTTGGCTTTAAGGGCCGTTGCCATTTTGCCAGCAGCTTACTTTCATCACTGGTGAGGGGTATGAGCACCTTTTGGGCAGGTTTGAAGGACCTCTGTCAGGCTGACCGATCATACCAGGCCTTTTGATGCTGCTGCTGGGCCTCCACCATGTTGGATTGGGTGAGCTCACTCATCCTTTCCAGTCGGTCTCGCATCCGCACAACATAAAAGATGACGTTAACGGCCTACCTCCCTGCCTGATCTCTGTCCCAAATCTCTCTCAGTAAAGAGAGAGGGCCCCTTACTTCATGACCAAAGAGCAATTCAAAGGGAGAGAAACCAGTGGAGGCTTGGGGTACTTCTCTATACGCAAAGAGGAGGTAGGGTAGCCACCCATCCCAGTCACAACCAGTGTCGTTTACAAATTTCTGTAACATTTGTTTCAGAGTCTGGTTGAAGCGTTCAGTGAGGCCGTCCATTTGAGGATGGTATGGAGTTGTCCTCAAGCTTCTAAAACCCCGCAGCTGGTAAACCTGTTTTGACAAAGTGGACATGAGGAAAGCCAACCCTTGAAAAAACTGCACAAGGCAAAAAGCTACTGATTTTGCCTTTATGGACTTCAAAGGAAAAACTTCAGGGTATTTTGTGGCATTGTCTGTTATTACAAGCATGTAATGGTTGCCAGCTTTACTCCTCTCAACAAGGCCAACAAATTCCATTCCCAATCGCTCAAATGAGGTACTGATAATTGGTAGGGGCTAGAGTGGAGCTCTGAATGGGGTTTATGGTGGAGGTCTTCTGGCACTGAGGGAAACTTTTGCAAAACTGGGCTACATCTTTATGCAAGCCTGGCCAATGGAAGTGGTTTTTAATGCGAGCAAAATTTCTGTGCTTCCCAAGATGGCCAGCCGAAGGAACAGAGTACCCCAGAGTCAACACAGTTTCTCTAGCTGCACCAGTAACCACCAGTTGTAGGTCTGATCCCTGCTGACAATAAAGAATACCACCTTTCAGTATGAAGGCCTCGCTGCTGCAGAAGACTGGGTCCACTACTTGTTCCTTATCCTTAGCTGTCTTCAGAAGAGGTGCCAGTGTAGGGTCACTTTGTTGCATTTCAATGACATTGTTTGGGATTTGGAAACCCAGGTGCAATTTAGGCTCAGGGCTAGGAGGTGGAGTCACAACAGTATGATGGAATTTCTCTTGCCATTTCTGTCAGCGTGACTTAGGAGAATTCCCTGGTGCTGTCTCCAGGTCCGCTTCAGAGAAAGGAAGGGCACTGAGTGTCTGGGAGGGCTCCTCCAATTTTGTAGCTTGAGCTCTAGTCACTGCCATGTTACATCTGTGGCTGGAATCCAATAGATTAAACAATACAGGCAGGTCTCAACCAAGCACAACAGGAAAAGGCAGATTATCAACAACACCAATGTTCAAGAGGTAAGTCTGCCTTCTACCTTGATGTACATATCTGCCGTTGGATAAGGTTTTTCGTCTCCATGTACACAGCAAACAGGGATAGTCTCATTAGGGCTGATGACATTTGGTGGTACAAAATGCCTGTGCACTAGTGTCTGGTCACTGCCTGAGTCAATGAGCGCTTGATGACGCCAATGTGATTTAATCTGGTCCCTTTTTTAATGATCTGGACTCCAGGTACTTGTAGATTTTTTCCCCCGTTAAAGGGTTTTTTGGGGGGAGTTTTTCCTTATCTGTTGTGAGGGTCCTAAGGACAAAGGGATGTCATATGCTGTAAAGCCCTGTGAGGCAAATTGTGATTTGTGATATTGGGCTTTATAAATAAAACTGAGTGATTGATTGATTGATTGATTGATTGATTGATTGATTGATTAAGATCAGCTGTCTTTGGGCTTTAGTATTCACAACCAAAATCTCCCCGTTCATCTGAAGTTTGCAATGTGGCTATAAGCCTTCAATGCAGAACAATGTATATAAAATAATAAAGGAAAAATAACAACTTGTGCGCACAAGAAAAAAATGAAAAAATGTATCTTCTGTTGTCTGTGTTCAGTTTTTATTTATGAGCTCAGTATCAGTTCGTTTCTACCATTTTTTTCCCCATTAAAGGTTTTTTTGGGGGGAGTTTTTCCTTATCGGCTGTGAGGGTCCAAAGGACAGAGGGATGTCGTATGCTGTAAAGCCCTGTGAGGCAAATTGTGATTTGTGATATTGGGCTTTATAAATAAAATTGATTGATTGATTGATTGATTGATTGATTGATCGTTGGGGCCCTTTAATGTGTGCAAGTGGCCGTGTATCCTACCACACCACAGGTAAGAAAAGGACTTTCCATTCTCTGTTTCTCTCAACCTGGCTCACCATCTGATTAACTGGAGTTTCTTTTCCACAGGTGATCCTCAGGAAGCAGCGGTGTTGCTCGCTTCGAATCAGTCATCCAGTGATGTCGGCCTTGATCACAACGTTTTATCTCTTTTCATCAAATCCTCATCGGAACACAATCCGCTCAAAAAAACTGACCTGTTGAACAGGCCATATTCAAAATGTCAACAAACACTGCTTTGAACAGGCTATAACTTCTCACTTGGTGTAAAATTGTAACACAATTAAAGCCTATATAACTCTACCCATCTCTATTGTTCAGCCAATGAATGAATTTTACTCTTAATAACTTCTTGTCTCAAAATAAACTTAAATTAGAAATCACGCCAAAATGACAAGTCAAAATCAAAATGGCCGACTTCCTGTTTGGAGTAGACCATTGGTGCAAGAGACTTTTATGTGCGTCTGGACAACATACACATGTGTACCAATTTTCATGTTCCAACTCCAAAAAAAAACCCTATGGGGAAGGTTTTTGAAAAATTTCAAGGGGGTGCTATAGAGGCATTTTGTTCCCCCCATGGGCGATGCCCCTATCAGATGTAAGAGCTCGCCATTCTTGACCTGTGTATCAATTTTCATGAGGACATGAGGTCGCTGAAGACATCAAAATGTCAAACGTATTTGATGGCAAGGGAGGTGCCATAGCGGCCACGCCCTTTGACATACAGAAAAGCTTTTAATAACTTTTCATCAGGATGGTCTCTGGATGATCTGAAAAAAATTTGAAGTCGATTGGATGAAATCCCTAGGACTAGTTCGTTAAAATACAACATGTGGAAATCACGCCAAAATGACAAGTCAAAATCAAAATGGCCGACTTCCTGTTTGGAGTAGACCATTGGTGCCAGAAACTTTTATGTGCATCTGGACAATATACATATGTGTACCAATTTTCATGTTCCAACTCCAAAAAAAAAACCCTGTGGGGAGGGTTTTTTGAAAATTTCAAGGGGGCGCTATAGACGTATTTTGTTCCCCCCATGGGCAACGCCCCTATCAGATGTAAAAGCTCGCCATTCTTGACCTGTGTATCCATTTTCATGAGGAAATGAGGTCGCTGAAGCTATCAAAATGCCAAACGTATTTGATGGCGAGGGATCAATAGTCACCACGCCACCACATAGACACCATTAGACGTAGCTTCACAGCGTTCATAAGGTAGCTTCACCAACTTGTTCTGCATGCATTAGAAGTGGAATGAAGTTGATTTGGTCAAGTTTGTGGCATTAGTACATGTTAAAGTAAAAACTGGTCACTTCCTGTTACCACTGGGGAGCTATGAGTAAGGTGGGATATTAACATATCGGGGTGTTCGGAGCGCCACGGAGAAAATCAATAGAGAAGAACAGGTGTGAATTTGGACGTACCATGCGTCGTTCGGGCCCATAGGGTAAGGGGGATCAAAATAAAATCAAAAAATAAAATAAAAATCAACCAGCCACCCTCCTCCCCTGACAAGTAATGAACAGTCCCTAAAGTGCGGTGATGTTTGTGGGCCGTTACTGACACAAAGACAGAAATATGAATGGCTGGTTTCTCCTCTGACACGCCACATACCTGTGTTACGCCACTGCTCGGTTGTCCTGGTACTACTGGGCAGTCATGACACCAACGAAAGAGGAAATTACTGGACCTGGAGACGGGCTTGTGTGTTGCCGGTAAGCCATTATCTTGCGTTTGTCAGCTGCTCTCATGTTCCCTCCTTTTGTGAAGGTCTTGTTGCCGTCCTCTGCTAACCAGGCGTCATATGCCTTGCGGCGTATTCCCCTGACATTTGTACGGAATATTTCAAACTTCTAGCTTTAAATGAAAACTGAAGTTGCCTCTTGTCGCCATCTTATCTGTTTACAATCAGCGCTGTATAAATGTCGAAAAGGTCACATAAACACCACCAATTTATAAAAGAGGCCGGCGTTTATTTATTAAATGTTTTTTTAAGAGGCCGGCTGCTAATAGGGCCCGGTAACGTTAACGTTACAGCAGAGGGATGTTGCGCACAATTACACATCGATCACTTACCACGTCTGCTCGTTTTGTGATGCCGACAGATGATAAGACAGTATCTTTCAAGGAAAGCATTTGAACCATCCCTGAGCTTCTGCGCTCCATCCTTTCACTGTAGTCCTCGTAAACAAACATTTTCCGGACCGTTTCAACAGGCATGTTGGGATCGATGTCTGGCACAAATAGCAATTGCTTCATTCTGTCCGTACACGTCAGTCTGCTCCACGTCTTCGGCTTGTTACTGCAACCTTTTACAATATATGTAAACCATGATTAACAAAAGCACTCTGTAAACTTTTCTCAAACTGTCTGCTGCATCCAGCTGACAATACCGCAAATGCAAGGCTGCAAGCAATAACTACGGCACTGTCTCAGGTACGAACTGTGTCACTCTGCCCAATGGTTTACTGAAGAAAGTAGTTCCGAGTATTTGCTTCATGTGTCGTAATGTTACTTAATTATACATTATTATTTCATAGCGTGGGGGATGCGCAAGCCATGTGTTTTCCACTAGAGCGTTTTGGAGTCATTTGATGGTGTAATTGATTAGTTTTGAGGGAGAGAGGGGGCTGTATCACCTCGATTTCAGCTGGCAGCTCTGTCCCACCAATCTAAAAACAGCAGGCACTGACATTTAAAGGTATCAGAATCAAGAGCTCACCATTCTTGACATGTGTATCAATTTTCATAAGGATTTGACATCGCTGAAGCCATCAAAAAGCCAAACGTATTTGATGGTGAGGGCGGCGCCATAGCGGCCACGCCCCTTGACATAGATAAAACCTTTTAATAACTTTTGAGCAGCATGGTCTCAGGGTGATCTGTACCAAATCTGAAGTTGTTTGGACAAAATCTGTAGGAGGAGTTTATCAAAATACAAGGTGTCGAAATCACAAAATCGCCACCAAAATGGAAAGTTTAAATCAAAATGGCCGACTTCCTGTTTGGAGTAGACCATTGGTGCAAGAGACTTTTTTGTATATCTGGGTGACATACACATATGTACCAATTTTCATCTTCCTACTCCAAAAAAACACCCTATGGGGAGGGGTTTTTGAAAATTTCAAGGGGGCGCTATAGACGCATTTTGTCCCCCCCCCCCCCCATGGGCAATGCCCCTATCAGATGCAAGAGCTTACCATTCTTAACCTGTGTATCAATTTTCATGAGAATATGACATCGCTGAAGCCATCAAAAAGTCAAATGTATTTGGTGGCGAGGGATCGATAGTCGCCACACCGCCACATGTACACCATTAGACGTAGCTTCACAGCGTTCATAAGGTAGCTTCACCAACTTTTTCTGCATGCATTAGAAGTGGAATGAAGTTGATGCGGTCAAGTTTGTGTCATCAGTACATGTTAAAGTAAAAACTGGTCACTTCCTGTTACCACCGGGGGGCGCTATGAGTAAGGTGGGATGTTAATACATCTGGCCGTTCAGGGTGGAGCCATTATCATGTCCAGCAAGTTTGAAGCTGCTGAGATCAAGTATGTGGGCGTGAGGGTCATTCCAAATTTGACGGCGAGAAAATGAAAAATCGCCAAAGTTTGTCACACCCTAGCGGCCATGCTCCTTCATATAGAGTAAAGCTTTTACTAACTTTTGATCAGCATGTTCTCAGGATGATCTGTAGCCAATTTGAAGTTGATCAGACGAAATCCCTAGGAGGAGTTCGTTCAAACATGTCAAAAATTCTAATCAAAATGGACGATTTTTTGTGCGTCTTGGCATGTTCTATGAGCCCACCAATTTTCATGCATGTAGGTGAAACTCACAGGCGGGGCTCGAGGCACGAAATTTTCTAGGGGGCGCTATGTCGCCATTTGGCCCCGTCCACATACAACACTGCCATAATATCAAATTTTTTACCAGACCAAACGCATGTGCCAATTTTGGTGAGTTTTTGAATTTGGGAAAGGGGCCAAATTGGGGATTAAAGGTTCGTAAGAATAATAATAATTACAGCTGCAAGCAGCATTTGGCGGGACCTCACACTCGCACCCGTTTTGGCCCCCAGCTTATGTCGTCATTGTGATTAATTTAGAAATATCAAACATATTGCCACAAATATCAGAAAATCCTTACAGAGCTGAACATTTTGATGTTTGAATGTTTTCTGTAGCTGTAGGTATGCATAAGTGATGTTACAATATGCAAACTAGATGAGCGAATTTACTCCCATCAGATTCCTATTCCTATATTTTGAGGATGAGATAAGAAAAACAGCACAAAACAAAAGAAATCTACTGTGTAAATATGTTCAAAATGCTTATTTACTGATATTTATGATATTCAATATGGCTGCCGCCTAGTGATGCCATAATATGCAAATTAGATGAGTTAATTTACTCCCATCAGATTCCCCACCCTTTTTTTGAGGATGAGATGACAAAAACACAACAAAACAAAAGCAATCTACTGTGTAAATATGTTCAAAATGCTGTTTTACTAACATTTATGAAATCCATGGCCGCCGCCTAGTGATGTGACAATATGCAAATTAGATGAGTTAATTTACTCCCATGACAAACTTTGGATCATGATGAAAAGTTTTCACATTTACAGTATGTCTTTATCTCTAACCACTTTCAAGCCACAGCCTTTTGAAATGTTGAAATGAAAATGGAATATTTTTCTCAATAAACTCTGGCACCTGAAGGGTTAAAATGGAGATTGTGCCACTGTTATGTCATCAGGTAAGTTTGAGAATCGTGCACACATCATGTTTCTGTGAGTTTGTGACAGTAGTTGCCATGATAACTAAGTAGGTGCAGCTAGGGTCAGAGTGAGAGAGACAGAACACAGAGAAGAGACGTCTTGTAGTGGAGATTTAACTGCTTGAACAAGTTCTTCTCATTCCCAAACCGTTGGTCTTACTTTGAAAGGGCAAATAGGTCACTTCCTGTTGGATTTAGGACATGCCAGTTTTGGTTTGATCTGTCTACGACATGCTTACAGGCCACAGTGGCCAGTTTAGTAGACCTAGGTGGCGCTAGAGAGTCCATTTTGGCACTTCAGGGGTCAATATGTATTTGCTGTTTGAAATGATAATTCTGCTGCTGTAATCTGTCCTTTAAAGATTGTGAGACACACAGACAGAGAGAGCCGTGTGTGCGTGTCTGTGTGTGCAGCCGTTGTCATGGCGATTAATGACTTGTTGGCACCTGTGGCACACACAGACAGCTAAGGAGAGCAGCTCACCAAAGGCTGTTTATAATGGGTTTTAACTCCTCGAACAAATACTTCACATACCCAAACCGTTGGTCCAAGCAAGAAAATAAAGTGATTTTGAGAGACAGCCACGTCTCGTGAACGCACGTGTCACGTTTTATATTTCTCGAGTCAAAAATGTGGTCAGGGGAGCGAGTTTAAAATGTGTTGCACCTTAGCTGTTTCCAGAAATTTCTCCTCAGAGTTTACATGGGAGGGAATGAGAAAAAAATGGGCGCTCCCTTCGCTTTGGAGCCACTCAGCAAAAATGTGTAGGTGTGAGAGATTCCATGTCAACATATCTGTGAATTGAACAAATTTTCCTACATTTTGTGGTATAAATTGTGTCTGTACAGTGAAAATTGTGGCCATGGCAGCGAGTTAAAGACAAAAGTTTGAGACGATTTTTAGAGCCCACTCCACTCTTGCTCACAGCATTCCGTGCAATACACACCCATTGAAAACTGAGAATTTCTCCACTTTTGCTCATGGTACTTTGAGAGGCACAGATCAAAAACGGTAAAAGATATGAAAAAGATGAAAACATGAGTGAATAGATGAGACATTTGAGAGTTGGAATGGAGTCTGTAGCACAAAGTATGGAGATGCTGTAAATGCTAGAAAAAGCCCTAAGATTGGTCTCTTTCTCCCCCCCTGCTGCCATTCATTTCCTATGGGACAGCTTCGGAAGATCGCCAGGACGTTTTTCTGACATCTCACCTTATGGAGGCCATAAAATCAAAACCATTCGAGTAATGAAGAAGTTATACAGACGATTTGATAAGCACTAGTTGATCTGTCATGTGTGTGAGTTTGAAGCTGATATGATAAACGATGTAGGAGGAGTTGATTTTTTAGGAAGAGCAGTTTTGAGGTGAAATCTTACTTTGAAAGCGCAGATCGCTCACTTCCTGTTGGATTTAGGTCAGGGTTGTCAGTGCGTGATTTGTAGGTCTTGATGAGACGAACATGGCAGTTTTGGTTTGATGTTTCTGCGACGTTCCTACGGGCCGCAGTGGCCATTTTAGTGCGCCTAGGTGGCGCTAGAGAGCCCATTTAGGCACTTCAAGGGTTAATTTTTTGATTTTCTAGAATTTTTCGCTAGGTCTGACATGCGTGCCAATTTTGGTGAGTTTTTTAGCATGTTTAGGGGGTCAAATTCCAGCTCAAAGAGACAGCAGAAGAAAGAATAAATGCAGCAAAAACAATAGGCAATAGGCAATAGAGGACTGCTCTGTGAGCAGGACTGCTCTTCCTTTGGGCTCGGTCCCTAATAATAAACGTTACAGGAACAAGAAGGACTTTAGCCGAGGTCACTAATTACAAATGACCTTCTGATTGCTTCAGACAAAGGACTCATCTCTGTACTTGTTTTATTAGATCTTAGTGCAACGTCTGACGCAATTGACCATAAAATTCTGCTACAGACTGGAACACTTAATTGGCCTAAAAGGTTCTGCACTAAGCTGGTTTAAGTCTTATTCATCTGATCATTGTCAGTTTGTTCATGTTCATGATGAATCATCTTGACGTACTAAAGTTTGTTTTGGAGTTCCGCAAGGTTCTGTGCTCAGACCAATCATATTTACTCTATATATGCTTCCTTTAGGTAATCACTCTGTAAATTTCCATTGTTATGTGGATGATACACAGTTGTATTTATCGATAAAGCCAGAAGAAATTAATCAATTAACTACACTTCATAACTGCCTTAAAGACATAAAAACCTGGATGAGCACCAATTTCCTTATGTTAAATTCAGAAAAAACTGAAGTTATTGTTCTTGGCCCCAACCAACTCAGAGACTCTGTATGTCAATCAATCAATCAATTTTATTTATAAAGCCCAATATCACAAATCACAATTTGCCTCACAGGGCTTTACAGCATACGACATCCCTCTGTCCTTAAGACCCTCACAGCGGATAAGGAAAAACTCCCCAAAAAAAACCCTTTATCGGGGGAAAAAAATGGTAGAAACCTCAGGAAGAGCAACTGAGGAGGGATCCCTCTTCCAGGACGGACAGACGTGCAATAGATGTCGTGATGTCGTATGTGATGACATAGTTTCTCTAGATGGCATTGCTCTGGGTTAGGGTTAGGGTTAGCCTGACCCTAACCCTAACTACCGTAAGAAACCTCGGAGTAATATTCGATCAAGATTTGTCCTTTAATTCTCATTTTAAACAAAAAACCTCACGGACTGCATTTTCTTAATCTGCGTAATATTGCGAAAATTAGGCCTATCCTGACCCGAAAAGATGCAGAAAAATTGGTCCACGCTTTTGTAACCTCTAGACTAGATTACTGTAACTCCCTATTATCAGGTAGCTCTAATAACTCTCCAGCTAATTCAGAATGCAGCGGCATGTGTACTGACAGGAACTAAGAAACAAGATCATATTTCTCCTGTTTTAGTTTCTCTGCACTGGCTCCCTATAAAATCCAGAATTGTCCTGTTACTGCATCTTGCTAACTCGGCCATACTGGATGTCACTAACTCGGCTTCTTTTCCGGAGGCTTTGTGCTCCACTGTCTCGCAGATTAACTTATATTGCAACGGTGCCTGGATAGTGTGACGTGTGTGGTTGTGCTGCTGCCGTGGTCCTGCCAGATGCCTCCTGCTGCTGCTGTTATCATTAGTCATACTTCTACTGTTATTATACACATATGATTATTGTCACATACATATACTATCAGATATTAATATTTACTTTCAACATATTGTACCACAACAGCCAGAATTATAATTATAATATTATTACTTTCATTAATGTTGTTATAAGCTACTGTCATTACCGTCTGTCCTACATCTCTCTCTGTCTCTGTCTCTCTGTCTGTCTATCTTTCTGTCTTATTGTGACATAGGGATTACTGTTAATTTATTATGTTGATCTGTTTTGTACGTCATCTATTGCACATCTGTCCGTCCTGGAGGAGGCATCCCTCCTCAGTTGCTCTTCCTGAGGTTTCTACCGTTTTTTTTTTTCCTGTTAAAGGGGGTTTTTGGGATTGGAATAACCAACACAGAATCTCACCTTAATATTTCCTTAATAGATCAGGACTTTTTAACTGAATTGATTCAAAAAGAGAATTCCTTAAATCACCATATATTGGACAATGAAAAATAAAATGAAATTCATCTTCCACAACCTGGAGATCACAAAATTCACACAAACATAAATCGTCTTGTATGCCTTTAAATCTTCCCACTTCTACTGCCAGAGGTAAGGTACCAGTTCTCAGTTGAGCACAGAGGGACCTCTGCCTTCTCTTTAAATTGAGGACAATATAAGGTTCTGTAGCATAATCATTCTTAAACTGAACATACTTTCTGAGCTTTGGCTTCTTCCATATATCCTGTTTCCACTGATCTTCATGCTTCATAAAAAATTTTTGTTTCACAAAATTTATATTACATTGTAGATTATTTCTGAACATTATATGCATGTCAGAGGCAGACAGTATTATTGAAACCTCTCTAGACCAGGGATGATGGTTTGCCCTGTCCCAATTAAAAATTTTCCTAGTTAACCTTTCCTCTGGCAGACTGACAAGATGGTTCCACAATCTCACCATTTCACATCTTTGTTTTACAATACATGGATCCCATCCTGCATCCCCTTCAATAGCTACCTTTGCTGCATATTTATGCATGCCAAGAAAACACCTCAAAGCACGATTCTGAACAGAGTTACACTCAAAAACTTCTTCAAAGCCCCAAACCCCTGCAGCATAAAACAAAACTGAGTCAACCAAGGATTTATAAAGTTGTGTAAATGTAGAAAAACCAAGATCCGTACATGATTTCATTTTACTCAACACAGAACCTAACGCTCTTCCAGCGGACCCTGCTAATATTTTCCTTCCCTCTGAAAACTTTATATTTTCATCAAAGACAAAACCAAGATATTTATAATGACAAGTGTACTTTAAAGGTGCAGAGCCAAACTGAAATGCACGATTACTCTGTAATTCGCTTTTTTCCCTAAAATGAACAACTTGTTTTTTTTCACTATTAATGGCAAGACACCATTTACCGCACCAAGAATTCATAATATTCAGCATATTTTGCAAATTAATTTCATTTTCAGCAATCAAAACAATGTCATCTGCATAAAGCAGAATACTTAGATTCATATCCTCTATTGGAACACCAATATTAACCTGCTTAATTTCTTGAGCTAGGTCATTTATGTAAAGAGTGAATAGAGAAGGGGAAAGTAAATCTCCCTGCTTCACCCCAAAAGACGTTGGGAACCAGTCCATTTTTAAGTTATTTATTTGTACACAAGCAATGGGGTCTCTATAATGGGCTTTTATAGCGTTATAGAATTTTCCATTGATACCCATGCGCGCAGATGGCACTGGGGACGGGGGTGCATTCAGTTGTACTCGTAAGTCGGAGTTTTGAAGTCGGAAAAGCATCTATCAATGAATCAATCAAACTTTATTTATATAGCGCCTTTCATACATCAAAAATGCAACCCCAAAGCGCTTTATATTTTTCTTTATATTTATTTCATTTCATTTCATTAACTGTCCATTTTTTTCGAATTCCATGTTCCCAGTTTTTAAACTGGGAAGCGTTCAGTTCAGAGGTTACGTTGTTTGGAGCTCCGAGTTCCGACTTCCAATGTAAATGTAACGCACCATAAGGCATGGGGGTCCTAAGAGGAGCTGGTAGCTGTGCCTGCGTCTGTAGCGGTAACCATACTGATCATATACAACTGTCTAATGACTGAGCAGGTGATTTTTCTGCCACATGAAGCCATAGAAGAAAGAAAAATAATCACAGCATTTTTTTCAAGAACCAAAAGATGCCTTCTCACCTGAAGTATGCTAAATGTAAAATAATAGCATTCTAGGCTGTAGGTGAATATCTTGAAGGTTGTTATTTTTATGTATAATGTTATTTTAGTAAGCAGCAACAGATCATGTATGGCTAGTGTTGATCAGGTAGGCCTTTGTTTAGCAATGTTCATTCAGTCAGAAAAGTCACGATTCTAATGTTCATTGCAGCTTCAGTATATATATGTGTACATATATATGTGTATATATATATATATATATATATATTAGGGTTGGGAATCTCTCTGTTATAGACGATTCGATACGTATCTCAATACATGGGTTACGATACGATTCAAAAACAATATATTTTTAACAGAACGATTCAATACGCTTCAATGCAGTGTAGGAACGATACGATTCGATATGATTCAATACGTTTCTATGGTTAACATTTGTTGATGTAGACATTAATCATACATTATAAAATAAAGAAGCCAATTCTATAAAAGTGACATTCTTACAGTATTTTCAAATTTGTAAAAGACCACATCCCCAAGCATTGTTGTTGTATGGCACTAGCAAAAATAAAATAAAAAGTAAAACAACAACAAAATCACGTCATCATGTCAAATGTATTTATTTTTAGACATGGACCAAAAAAGTCTTGCTGAATGAACATCATTTTGTTGGATGGGTTCAATATAAAAATGAGAAGAAGTTTTAAACTTTAAGTGAAGTGAACTTTAAGTAAAATTTAAGTGTTTTAAACCTACTTGTTGTGTTGTTTTTATGGTATTGTCTGTGTTTTTGTATGTATCTTGTATGGACTTGAGTCTGGAATAAAGTTTATTATAACGCTGTACAATATAAACATAAAGCAGAATAAAATAATAACATGCAATGTAGGGGCAGAATCTGACATGTCCTGTTATTGGCTGATATCATGGACTGTGATGACTAGCAGCTTATCACTGACAGCATGTCAGACTATTTCTCTGTGTTTGCTACACTCTGTCATTTATAAAAATATAAATCACTTTTCTATAATACATCAATGATATTACAATGGAATAAATTACTTACTGACTTATTCCTACTTCAAAAACAGCATCAATAAGTGATTAACATAGGGGGGATCAAAATAAAATAAATAAAAATCAACAAGCCACCCTCCTCCCCTGACAAGTAAAGAACAGTCCCTAAAGTGCGGTGAGGTTTGTGGAAATGTGAACTGCTCATTTCTCCTCTGACACGTCACATACCTGTGTGCTGCCAGGTCTCGCCTGGTATTTCTGGGCAGTCATGACACTGACGAAGACTTCTTGGACCTGGAGCCGGGCTTGACGGTCGCCGGTAAGCCGTTATCATGCACCGCCGTATTTGACAGGAATATGTATTTCTGTCTGTGTCAACACACAACCGACAGGATTCGCCTTTAGTTTCTGCTGCGGCTTGGCTGCTCCCTGGGTTATCCAACCAGCATTAGCTTCTGTTCCTCATCTCCACTGGTCAAGCTGGCGCTGATGTTTACATCCATTATCGTTGTCAGTAATGCCTGCTACGGAGCATGCCGCCAGCTCTCGCATTGTTTTCGAGATGCAAACTGTTAAAAGTCAGTCAACCGATTGCTAGTCTTGCTATTATATTGCTAACCGAATCCATGACTCGATTCATCTAAGGATTCATGGCTGATTCGTATCGATTGAGGAGGCTGCTACTGACGTAGCAGTATCTCTCGCTTGTCAAACTGGATATCCGGTCATATTGGTTAATCGTTCCCAATCCTAATATATACTGTATATGTGTATTTACACAAAATAACTAATTGAGTTGGAATCATTTGTGAACTCTGTTTTTAGCCTCACTGTAGCCTGCAGCTCTGACTGCTTCTCTGTGCCCTGCGCTCACGTGTGCGCTCAGGGTGATCGGTGATGCACGGTCTCTGAAGAGCAGCAGTCTCATCAGTACTGATGTCCAGATTCTCAAGTGCAGGCATCGCCAATTCCCAGTCTGAGTAGCAAAGACTTTCCTCATCAGTTGGCATTGCTTTGCAGCTACACCACCAGGTTTCCAGTGCTCGACTCCGGTATTCTGCGGCTGGCTGAGGGTTAGGCTCATGAGCTGCGGCGGCTGCTTCATCCAGTAGCCTGAGTTCCATCCGTATACCCAGGCTCAGAAAAAATACGGCTCAACAAAGAAATGCTGCTCTTCCTCAATTTCAAAGTCTTCAGACAAGTTGGGCTGTCCTTTGCTAAAAGACCGTAGTGCAAACTATCTTTTAGCTACTGTGGTTACTGTTGTCTCCCCCTGCGGTGCACGTCATGTAATGTAAACACGGGTAAGCAAAGCTCATGCTTTTGCTGGTCTCACGCAAGCGCGCACACATGAGCACGGAGCACAGAGAAGCAGTCAGAGCTACAGGCTACAGTGAGGCTAAAAAGTTTATTATAAAAACTTTATTTACTTTATTAATCCCCCTGAGGGGAAATTCAATGTTTTCACTCTTGCTTGTCAATTACACACAGGTCCGAAAGACACACATGCACAAACAGGACCTATACATGTACAAAGTGGAGAGATTTCAGAGTGAGGGGGCTGCCCTTGGTGAGGCGCCCCGAATGGTAGGGGGGTTCGGTGCCTTGCTCAAGGGCACCTTGGCAGTGCCCAGGAGGCTTAGAGTTCATATGACATTTTTCGAACAACTTTTTATGTCGGGGCTTCAGGACACTTGGATCACTACAGATGAGCATGTCGGAGATATGTTGTGGCTTCACTTTTGTGTTCTTGGACGTTAGTCTGGGGCACCGTCAGCCATTAGGTGTGCTAGCTGCTCCCCCTGCTGATCTCCGCAAGGGATGTGAGGACTCTAAAACTTCAACAGGGCCTCTGTCGGCATATGGGTGAGTAGATAACGGCTGAATTTTCATTTTTGGGTGCACTATCCCTTTAATGAAACAAAAGGTCTTGGTTAACACAATAAAACGCCTTTGTAAAATCAACAAAGCATGCAAAAGTACTTTTACCCTTCTCCAAACGAGCTCTCACCACAGAAGATAATATAGGCCCTATTTTTCCTAAAATCATTCTGCTCATCTGCCAACCCTCCATGAGATTCCAAAAAATGATTAAGTCTGTTACTAAGGACTCCTGAATAATCTTTGTAGACTGTGCTAATCAAACTAATGCCTCTATAATTTAACGATACTCTGGAGTCATCTTTTATAGATTTCAGGATGGGTTTGATAATTGATCTATTCCACACAGATGAGATAATATCATTATGAAAACATATGTGACACAAGCAATGTAGGACGTTACATAAGGGCTTTTTTTTAGGGCTTTTAAGGACCTCATTAGGGAGGTCCTCAATGGCCACAGCTTTATTTTCTTTAGCTTTGTCTAGCACTTTAAGTGCCTCCTCTACTGTAATCTCACTATTCAGTATATCATTTTGATGGTATATGGTATTATTCATCCCAGTTTCCATCTCAAGTTTTACTTTACAAATTTCTTCTAAGAAATGATCATCAAATCAAGTGGAATTACTATGAGCATATAAATTACTGTAATCTTTTTTTCACCTAGCCCGGTTCTAGGCAGGCATATATGAGGGGGCAGTCATAAATGTGACGGGGCATCATGCTCCAGCACATTTTCACCATAGGTAGAGCTGACAAATAAAGGTCCCTTACTCACTCACTCACTCACTCACTCACTCACTCACTCACTCATTCACTCACTCGCAGGATGTGGGGACGCTGTGTGAGTGCCCTATAGAGGTTGTCAAAGCACCGTGGTCTCAAATATGCTTGCTGCTTGTTTTGTTGTTGATAACAGTGTTTTCTACATGGAATTGGGTTGTTGTTAGCTGTGTGTCCAACCCCCAACCTAAAAAAATGGATTGCACTTTGTCAGGCCTCTACCCTAAGACCTGTCCAACTTGCGTGTCTCACCTGAAGACTAAGCTCCTGCTGGTATAGCTCTTAGGGTCACTGAGGCACGCAAACCCCCTGACCACAATAAGGTGGCAATCCCTCAGGGAGGAAAACTGAAAAATAAAATAAACAAAAGATAAAAGATAAAATAAAAATTCAGGGAAAACACACACACACACACACACACACACACACACACACACACACACACACACATATATATATCCTTCATCCAGGCACAACTAACATCTTAACATTTATCTTACTGGATGGCCATTAGGCATCTAGACATATGAAATAAATTTGAACCTAATAATTATAATAACTTCACTATAGCCAGTATTTATCAAAGCTAGTCTTATAAAAAAAAAACTTCTCAAACTAAGAGAACTAACAAACACAACAGACATAGGCTAGAGCAGAACAGCACGGAGTGGAGTCGAGACAGATGAGAAAACTTTTCTGTTTTGCACCTTTTTCAGCGGATTTGATTTGAGGGGGCAAGACATTTGTTTAAGGGGGTATTGCCCCCTCTTGCCCCTGCGCAGAACTGGCCTTGTTTCCCACTTTTTTAATATTTGACCAGACTCAAAAGATGATTCACCATTTTCCATTAAGAAAACCAAGATTAGAAAGTGGCACCTCCTCTAAGCTCCACTCCCTCCTCCCCCTCCCGTCAGTGCTCCGTCCAAAGCCACCACGGCCTCACACAAACTTGAACGCGCATCCTGCAGGAGTCAGCAGGGCAGAGGAGAGCTGAGTAAAATAACAAATCCCCCAAAGCAAACAAATAATTACCTGTCCAACAGAAAGACAGCAACCTCTGCATCACTTTTCAGGTCTTTCAGCTCCCTCAGTTGTCTCCACTGTTCAAAAGCTGCACCGATGTTGATGTCTGGTTTGTCCTCTCACTTTATCCAAAGCCTTTTTCGTTGCAGCCTTTTCTGCCTCCGACTTTCGTTTCTCAGCCTGTTTAGCGGGGCGAGCCGTTACAAGTCATGCTGGAAGTGGTACTTTTGGCAGCATTTTCTCTGCCATTGTTCAGCAAACTTATTCTCCTGCTAACTCAGTATTTCTGCTGAGGAGTGTGCTGAATATTTCTGGCAATGGTGACACGTAATGAGTGCACGCAGGGAGGAGGGAGGGAGGGAGGGACAGAGGGGGGCTCGGGCAGAATGAGACATGAAGGCATCTGATTGGTTATTTCCATTTGCACCGTATGGCAGGGATTGGTCAGATCCACCTTTTTCTGATTTTCCTGTGCCAACTGTAGCAATAAGTAACAATAGTAGTAGTAACAATAAATAACAATGGCACTAATGAAAATGTGTGCTATACAGTGTATCCTCAGACCACAATGGGTAAAGCCCATTTGTTTATTTTTAGAACCTATCAACATAAATCAAATAAATTAAAAGCACAGCTCTACAGCATTCAGTACTAGGGTTTATCAAATAAGAAATACAGAACAATGAATAACAAAGCATGACTGAAAATGGGCATATATAATCCTATCAATGGGAAATACTGTTTGTTGGTTTATTTTTAGAGCCTACCTTTAGTTTGAAAAGTTCATCCTCTCAAAGTCTGAACTTTTCTGTCCTTCAGAACAGGTTACTCATTGACAAGGACATAAAAACAAAGTATAATGATAACTATAGCAGCATCCTATGCTTATAAACCATTCAAGGTTATTCGCCAGAGAAACAGCATCCCAGATAGCACACATACATCTGGCCGACGTCGGCCTGATGTATCAAGTTTAGATCGTTAAGATGTAGCAGGGAGAGCGTTTGCTCATTGCCAAGACGTCGCTGAGACGTCGGCCTTTAATCGAAAATGACCACCATGCGACGTTCAAATGATCAATAAGCTGTGCTCAGTGGGCGCTCCTCATTAATATTCATATGCTTCGTTAACTACGACCTTTATTCATTTAGGTCGGACCTTTCAAACTACGTTACAAATATTTCACCATTCAATGTGAGAAATCAATGCTAACATTCAAAAATAGCTGACTATTACCATATTTTGTGTGTAAGTGTGCACAATGAAGAGACAAAAGTCAATTTGAGAAACTTTATTTTCAAATTTCCACAAACAATATCTGACGGCCAGTCCGCTTCTCCAGGCAGCCTGCAAGAGACAGAAAAGACAATGAGCACGTAACTTCAAGAAACAAATCCCAACTTCACCACTGTATTTTTTTTTTAGTATTTCAGCTGTCTTTTAGCCAGATTGAAGGCTTTGGGTCCGTCACTCTGCTTAATTTAGTGTTGAAACTGTTAAATAACGGGATCCGGGATTAACTCCGTTAACTGTTAACAGCAGCTCAACAATCAGTCCTTCATCTCGGAAAAACAGTGGTTTCAAAACTGCGTTATTTCCTGTAGCCACCGGGTCAGTTTGCTTCGCAGAGGAGGAGACCTCGACTGATAAATTGCCCATAAAATCACATTAACAACATACCGAAGGCATCCTTAAACTTCACTATTTGACCTCTGCTCTTCTTACCCACACTTGAGCACCCGTTCTGGGATACACAGTGTCAGCCCACCCCGCCTGACTTCCGTAGTCCTCTCCACTCTTCTCATCCACACTTGAGCACCCATCCAGGGCCCCGGAGGTCAGGCCGGGGGGTCGTGGGACCACAGGTGGCAGCTCCGGGCACTTCCACTTTAACCCAAAACGAGTGTTCACGATAACTAGATGAGCAGATAATGTCAACTAGGGAAAATAAAATGAAAACACCATAGTTGTAGCCTGTTAGCTAACATGAGCTAAACCGCTAAACTAGCTAACAGCTAATGAAAGATAACGTTAGCTGGTGGGGACATGTGCTATATACACCTAGTCGTGCCTCGCCACTCACCAGGAACCTCTTTTAACAGTCACAGAAGAAACAACATAGCTATTTTCTGCCAATTTATTCCAGTTAGCTTACCTGAAACCAACTGCGATGAGATGCTGTGTCCTACGAGCTCAGTTCCAAACAAAGACCGTGGAGCAGTGTTGCCAGATCTCGCGAGACAAATAAGCAACCAGGCCCGTGAAAACAAGCCCAAAACAAGTCTGTGGATATTCTCATTTATCCAGGTCAATTCCATTCTGGCAACAATTAAATCGTAGGCAACTGGACTTTGATTTTGTCGTTGGTATGAACCTGCTTTGTCTGCACCTTAGGTTGAACCATAGATGGTTCGACAAAATCAAAGTCCAGTTGCCTACGATTTAATTGTTGCCAGAAAGCCCAAAACAAGCAAGAGAGGTCTGTCTGCAGTGTGCAAGAGAGGGGCATAACCTGTAGAGTGGGCAGAACGTGTAGGGGGCGTGACGTGTAGTTGTGTAAATCACATTGAACCACGCGAGATGTAGAATGAGACCCACCAAAAGCACAAGCAAAACAAGGAAATAAACGAGGGAGTTCTCATAAAGAACAATGGCGGATCGTATCCAGACTGTAAGTGTCCTTATATTTTATTTAGTAAATGTAACACACTTACAATTATTAACTGTGCAGCAATGTACAATTGCTGCACAGTTATATTATTACCCAGGGTGGTGACCTAAGCAAGGAAGCTATATATTTTATCGACAATATTAAATATTATTGGGCAGACAGAACGAGGCTAGCCCGTTGCTGTGTAAACTGAGCAAAACAAGGTAGCAAGACAAGATCAATTTCAAGTTGTTTGACTTGGTGTTATGGTGCTATGGACCTCTCTTTGAGATGTGTCTTTAATAAAGTATTGTTGGAGCCAAATGCTTGATTTATGTTTTGAGGAATATTTTATTTTTTCTAGTTTGCTATTATTATTTGTCTGATTGGTTATGAGATATGAACATGAAATATTCTGGTTTGAATTATGAGTTGAATTGATAACAATTATGAAATTGTGAATTGTTGCTAATTTTGATTATTTGCTGCTATGCATAATTGATGCCATTTCTCACCTCCGCCTCCTCTTTGTAGACAGGTGACTGCAGCACCTGGGATATATTAGTGTTGGCTATTGGGGCCGGGTGAGCTCTCGGTTTCAGGCACGCAGCCATACAGTTTTAGACCGCTGCTAAGTGTTGTTTTTTGTTTTGTTTGAATGGAGGAAAAGAAAGAAATGAACCGATATGATCTGTCTGTCACTCCATGATGCGGTAAGAAACCCCTAAGTTTTTTGGAAATAAACGTTTTGAACCAGAGGAGAGAAGTGTTTCGGATTTCATGGTCACTTTAAAAAATTCGACAGCGCTGGGGCGCATTGGACTTGGATGCATGTAAGCCAAAGAGCCAAGAGCATCTTTATAAGAAAAGATCGCGCTTATAGTATGAATTGAATTTCAGAGGGGGTTATTTGCCCGTTTGGTAAATTACATGCAACGTATATACTATATGTATTTCTATTCTACACGATCCTAAACTGTTGACCCAAGTAGATAAATCAGAGCTAGAAATTGTGGCTATTGTAGTGTAGCCAGAAATAACTTGGAAATTGTGACTCCGCTGTAATAGTAACCCACTAATTCAAAAACATTATTTTCAGCGTGGTCTAGTGCAGCAACTTAAAATGAGTAATGACATCATACCAGTAACTTTGATAATGATTACCAGCTCGACTGTGACATGAATGCGCCATATCAGTATTATGGAGAGCTTGTCCACAAGCATTGGTGTTGTGCCATGATTAATTTGTTTGAGGTTGCTGTTCAAATTTACAGTCAAACACAAACCTACACATAGTTCCTACAGTCACAAAAGTTAAAGTTACTTAATGAATGCATATCACCTTGAATAGATAAACAGGCCATAGCAAAGACATGGCCGTGATAACAAAGATGATTAAACAACAGCCACTCTAACAGCATACTAAATAATATGTATAAAAAAATGAACAAATGCAGTGCAGTGAAGGTCATATGTATGGGTTTCTACTGAGTGCTTAACCATGTGCCATCAACAACAGGTTTCTTGTCAGAGTAACAGAAATTATTTGGCCATATACTGGACCATGAGGTTGTATGATCCTTGTATTTTTGATGAAACTGAGTTGTGTGCACAAACAAAAAAAAAAAAAACACTTTTATGTTTGCTTTCAGCTCCATCTAACCATCTGTGTGGATGATTGTCAAGTACTAATGCCAGTTTATGAGGACAAAATACACAGATGTGTCATCTGTTTAAAGGCAGGAGAGTATGCTAATATTGAGGCGCATATACAAGCCCATGACAAGGCAGCTGTTCGACATGGAGGTATGTTTTAATTTCAAATCTAGAGAAGTCCATGCAGGTGTTGTGAAATGTCGTAAATTTGTTCTTTATGTAAGGTAAGGAGTTTATACTAATGTGTGCATCAATGTTGTAATAGTGAACATCATATAAGATTTTCATTTTAGCACAAATTGTTTGTAAGTGTAATTTCTGTTTGTTTGCAGGTTTTAAAATGTACAGGTGCCTGCGAGGCTGTGTCAAAAGTCCACACTACCATTGCTGCCATTGTGGACGTACAGTCACAAGACAAAGCTTTTTAATCAGCCATATTAGAGCCTGCAGCAATGTCTTTGCTTTAGGTATTCTTTTGTTTAGATATTTTTTATTTTTAACATTTACATGTAGCTGCTGCCCCTCGTGCCTCTGCTGCTCCTGGTGCTTCTGCTGCTCCTGGAGCCTCTGCAGCCTCCTCCACCTTTACTGCTCCTGGTGCCTCTGCAGCCTCCTCCACCTCTGCTGCTCCTGGTGCCTCTGCAGCCACCTCCGTCTCTGCTGCCACCCGTGCCTCTGCGGTGTTGAGAACTTCCAAGTCACAAGGGGCACAGGAATACCAAGGTACTGCTTTGATTTTTGGAAGCCACACAGTTTATATACTGTTTTGTGCACTGTAAAATAAGTTCTGTGGGTGATGAACACTGTCTTGCAGCAAAGGGTGAGGACAGCCTTGGCTGTGGATTGTATTGTGAGGCTATAACACAGACCTGCAACCTCAGACCATGTCAAACCTCTTGGACATTAGGAGACCACCCAGAGCAACAACAACTGGTATGTTCATGACAAACAACTGTATCAAAGGAATCTACCAATGCAGGACCAATACAGCCTACTGGAAATCAAAGAGAAACATAGCAGATAAAGGGGACAGATCTGCATTTGAAGAAAAAAAATAATTCTTAGTGCCAAAGTCAAGAATAACTAGTAATGACATATGCCACCCACATTTTACTCGAGCTACTTTGACTATGTAGGTCTTTTATACACACAAGCAACACCTGACCGCACAGATAATTGGATTAGATTGGTCATGTTGACATGGAAAATGGGCACTCATCAGTCTACCCCTGGTATTGAGAAATTTTCAACACGCAAGAACAATATACTCATTTATCTTTTTTTGTATCATAGCTGGACTCCATTCTAGATGATCAACAACCAAAAAATGAACTTATCATCAAAGACGGCAGTGCTTGCCTGACAAGGGAGAATTTCCAGACTTTGGGGCTTTGAAAGGACATGGATTTTGAGGTACCCAATTTCAAGTGTTCAAAATTCTAAATGAATGATATTGAAAAAAAATAGGAAATTTAGCTATCATTGAAATGTGCCCACTGTGAGTGGAACACTAAACTATTTAGAGGTAGCACCAGTTAAAACTGGTGATTTTAAAAAACACACAAAAGTGGTCGGACACAGCCAGATCCACAACAGAGGACACACCCACGGACAGGCCATAATACCCTTGACACTGTCGCTCCACTTAAGCCTGTTCGTTTTAAACCTAAGTCTGAACCATGGTTGAATGAGACCACTCCGGCCATTAGACAGGAGTCCAGGAGACGTGAACATAGATGGAAGAAAGACAAGCTGCAGTTGTCTTATGATGTCTTAAAGGAGTGTTGGTGCAGATATCAAAAAGTTGTCAAGGCTCAAAAGACTAAATACTTTTCTGATATCATTTCGAATAACTGTCACAAACCCCATGTTCTATTTAGTACTATTAACAGCTTCCTTAACGTCCCCCAATCCAGTAATCTGGAGGCTCCGACTCAAACTTTTGAAGCTTTTCTCCAATTCTTTGTAGGCAAGGTCGCTTCTATTAGAGCAGGCATCTCACCTCCTTCTTATGACCCATCTGTCACCGCCACTTGCTCTGCTACTTTCTGTCACTTTGAGCCTGTGACACCTTCTGCTTTGAAGGAAATTGTTGCTCAAATGAAACCCTCAGGTTCCCCCACTGATGTTGTCCCTCCTCGCGTCTTTAAAGAAGTCTAGGACTCTATTGCAGTCGATGTATCTAGCATTATAAACAGCAGTCTGTCTAGTGGTATTGCGCCAATGTGTCTTAAACAGGCTGTGGTGCAGCCCTTGATTAAAAAACCCAACCTGGATACCTTAGTTTAAAATAAGTTTAGACCTATTTCAAAACTCCCTCTTATCTCAAAAATATTAGAAATAGCTGTACTTGTACTTGTACTTTACTTACTTGTTGGGTTAAATGAGCAACACATATCATTAGGCTTGAAGTTCAGTTTCATTAAAACAAGTAACCTTATACACACACTATAGGTTAAATATGTTTAAATACCCGAATTTTTCATCACAAACTACAGTCCTTTTTAAATACACATGGAATTCTTGAAACTTTTCAAACCGGTTTTAAACCTCTTCATAGCACAGAAACTGAACTTTTAAGAGTTTTTAAATGATTTGTTTTTAGCCACCGACATTGGGAACCATGCTATTCTTGTACTTTTAGACCTCACAGCAGCATTTGATACAGTGGACCATAAGATCCTCATTTCTCGCCTAGAGCACTGTGTGGGTTTTCGTGGTACTACTTTAGAGTGGTTTTGGTCTTACCTGTCTGAGAGAAGTTTTTCAGTAAACCTTGGGGATTATAAATCATCATGTGCCCCTCTCTCTTATGGAGTCCCCCAGGGGTCCATTCTAGGGCCAATCCTCTTCTCTCTTTATCTGCTCCCTTAAGGTGCTATTATTAAAAAACATGGCATCTCATTCCATTTTTATGCCATTCAAATCTACATGCCCCTGAAAGCCAATGACCCTAATTGTATAGAGCCCCTGTGTGAGTGTCTAAAGGACATTAAAGTTTTGGATGGCTCTGAACTTTTTAAATTTTAATGACAGTAAAACTGAGGTCATAATGTTTGGACCCAGTGGTGCCTCCAAAGCCCCTCTTGACCTGGGCTCTCTTGCTCCTTACGTCAAATCCACTGTGACAAATCTCGGGGTTAAAATCAATAATGCTTTTAAAATGGATCAGCAGATTAATTCAGTTGTAAAATCCAGCTTCTTTCAGTTAAGTATTGTATCAAAGGTTAAGCCTTTTCTTTCTTTTAATAATTTTGAGTGGGGTTATTCATGCAATTGTCTCCACCCGACTTGATTATTGTAATGCCCTTTATGTTGGTGTTTCCCAGGCCTCCCTCTCTCTCGTCTCCAGTTAGTCCAGAATGCTGCTGCTCGACTATTAACTGTAGCACGCAGGCAAGAGCACATTTCCCCCGTATTGGAGTCCCTCCACTGGCTTCCAGTATATTTTAGAATCCAGTTTAAGATTTTATTGTTTACTTTTAAGGCTTTGAATGGGCTGGCCCCATCCTACCTTTCCATTCTTTTGCAAAAATGTGTTTCATCACAGCCAGATCACTTCTTCTTGTCCCAAGAACAAGGTTCGTGCAGAGGGGAGACAGAGCCTTTACAATTGTGGCCCCCAAACTCTGGAATGAGCTGCCCCTCCAGGTTAGACTGGCCGATACCCTCCCTGTTTTTAAATCTCGTTTAAAAACCCACTTGTTTTCGTCGGCCTTCTCAGCCCCTGTATGAGAGTGGGCAGCCTTTTGTAGTCTTATTTTGTGTTTCCTTTTCTTGTGTTTTATTTATTGACTTTTTGTATATTATATTTGATGTACAGCACTTTGGTCAGCGCTGTTGTTTTTAAATGTGCTATATAAATAAATTTGTATTGTATTTGTATTGTAAATATACAATGGTAGGAGTAATACACACTCCAATATCAGACCACTATTTATACTGTAAGGAAAACTGTTAAAGCCCCGGGGAGCCACATTCACCACTCCACCTCAAAAATACCAAATTTTAAACTGCCGCAATTTAATGCTGAAATTGGAGACAAAAACCCAGAACATATCCTGCATCAATTTTATCACAAAGTGGAATCCATTCGTAAAAAATATACCACTGCTTAGGTGTTTTTCCATGTCTGTCCTTTTAATTATGGTTCGTTACACCCGCAAACATAATAGCAGCCCACAAACGTAATAAACCACAAACGTAATACAAATCTGCAGCTTTGAATGTAATTGTCCTGCAAATGTAATAAATTTCCCACAAATGTAATAGCAGCTGCCTACTACAAACGTAACACACAATTTTCCTCAAATGTAATAACTATTACATTTGCAGGAAGGTGAAAATCTAAACTGTAATAATAACTTCCCACAAATGTAATATGAGACTGAATAATGATCTTTGTGGTTGTTGTTGTTTGTTTGTTTACTTATACACCTGCCAATAGTGATGAGTGTGTTGACAAGCAACCCGCAGGTCGGGTGGGGCGGGTCAGAAAGTGACACAGCAGCGTTCTGAGTAAGTTAAAAATAACTTACAGAAACACACACATACACACACACCCACACACTCACACACACACACACACACACACACACACACACTGGTCATTCCTTGTCAGTTCACAGAATTACTCTGTGGCAGAAAATATGTCGTTTAATTGGATTTATTTTATTTTCTTCTGCCTCTTGTTAATACAGATTTCTCTGCAGCATCTGGCCTACAGTACCTGTTCAGCAACTTGGGATGGGATGGGTAGGCTCTCATAGGGGGTCAGGTGCAGGTTGTAAGGTTTTAAAAACCATGGTTTACAATAACTTAATCCTCCTCCACTCAAAAATGTGTTTTTTTCTTGTTCCTACAGATGAATGTTTGAGCCTCACTGTGCAGAATGATGTATGTGCAGAGTGTGACATTCATAGGCTGTTTTCATATTTATCTCCTGAAAATGCTCATATGATTTTAAGGGCTAGGGCTATGAGCCTATGTTGGTGGCTTATGTAGCCTATGTTTGAACCATTTAATTAAAATATTTCTGCATATCAAAAGCCAAAAACTTGAGTATGTCGTTCATTCTTTGGAAGGGCTACAAGCATGATTTGTGACATCACAAATATTTTAGAAGCCAGTCATGGTCCAATGTTCAACTTACACAAGTGTGATGTGGAAACTTGAAGCCTCCAGTGCACATACACTGAGAATGGACTTAACAGTGAAACCTTTGGGATGAAGAATAAAATTGGCATATTGATAGATTCTAGCATTTTTAATGAGGGAGAAGGTGTAGATGTCATTTTAAGGATTTAACAAGATAATTGAATTTTTTGTGGAAAAACTATATAATATATTATTGTTCAAAGAGAAACATTTATATACGTTATAACTTAATTGTGATGATAATCACAATTATTTTAATCATTATTATTATTACTATTATTATTATTTTTCTTTTAATTATTTATTCCCCATATACACACATATACAAAATCACACATACAATAATATAAATCGAACACACATGCACGCCCACAAACAGAGCTGTCTTGGTCCATGTTACTATCAAAAAGTACACAGACCAGTCTTAAATCTTGAAAAATGTTTTCATTACTTCAAAGAATGAACGACATATTCTGGCTTTTGATATGCCAACATATTTTAATTAAACGGGTCAAACACAGGCTACATAAGCCACCAACACAGGCTCGTAGTCCTAGCCCTTAAAATCATATGAGCATTTTCAGGAGATAAATATGAAAACAGCCTACGACTGTCAAACTCTGCACATACATCATTCTGCACAGTGAGGCTCAAACATTCATCTGTAGGAACATGAAGAAAACACATTTTTGAGTGGAGGAGGATTAAGTTATTGTAAACCATGGTTTTTAAAACCTTACAACCTGCACCTGACCCCCTATGAGAGCCAACCCATCCCGCAGCGCCGCTGTCCGAGGTGCTGAACAGGTACTGTAGGCCAGATGCTGCAGAGAAATCCGTATTAACAAGAGGCAGAAGAAAATAAAATAAATCCAATTAAACGACATGTGTGTGTTTCTGTAAGTTATTTCTAACTTACTCAGAACGCTGCTGTGTCACTTTCTGACCCACCCCACCCGACCTGCGGGTTGCTTGTCAACAAACACATCACTATTGGCAGGTGTATAAGTAAACAAACAAACAACAACAACCACAAAGATCATTATTCAGTCTCATATTACATTTGTGGGAAGTTATTACAGTTTAGATTTTCACCTTCCCATATATGTAATAATTTCCTGCAAATGTAGTAGTTATTACATTTGCGGAAAATTGTGTGTTACGTTTGTAGTAGGCAGCTGCTATTACGTTTGTGGGAAATTTATTACATTTGCGGGATTATTACATTCACAGCTGCAGATTTGTATTACATTTGTGGTTTATTACGTTTGTGGGCTGTGTTGTGGAAATTCTCTGCTGCTGGTGAATAATGAAATAGAGACTTCTGCCGGCCGACAAGGTTTTTATTTTCTTTGCAAAGAAAAGGTCAGTCATCACACGAGCGGTCAGAATGAAGAAAGACCCTGAGCAGGGGGAGAGCTAAACATTTATACCTGAAGACCGCCCCTCAGTGGCCTGGGAACGTCCTTCAGGGGTCTTCACAAAGGTCTTTGAATATGTTGCTCTTTGTTACCTTTTAGTCTGCTGTAGGGACCAGCATCAGATCTTTTTATCTAAGAGCAAGTCAAGAAAGGTTTAAATTACCCAATGACTAATGCAACCCGTGCATTCGCTTTTTTGGGATAAATACATTGTCTTTGTCACTTGCTGTCACTACTGTGACTGTGTACTGTCAACTGGCAAAGTTGGACACGGCGGCAGTCAAATAGCAAAAGTTTGTCACTTGTAGGCAACTCACGAAAATGTCGGGGTCCTTTTGGAGACGCACAAAAAGTTTGTTATTTCTGGGCCTGACGCTGGAGGCGGCCTGAGAGAGGTGCCTGCACTGGAAGCGGCCTCACTCTAACCCATCCCGAGTCTGAGACAATTATAACTGAGCCAGGCCCAAACCCGCAGCACAGCACTGTGCACACAGTCTCACGTAAATAACAAATTCCAGCACTTGAATAGGCTGTAGCACACCACAGCAGCATGTCAAGTGGGCTGAACCCGAGCAGAATTTTTGATTTGTTATCCGACTTTATTGATTTACTGTTTAAATGCCAATTTAAAGAAGGAAAAGATCTGATGAAGAATTTACTAATGCCAAATGAAAGATGGGAGTAATTTAACATTTTGTTTATAATGCAAGATGTTGTGAAGGAATTTATTTTCATTTCAATTGTGAGTTAGTGGTGATAGGGAGACTAATTTTCAGTGCAGCTTCTTCATTGTGCTAGTAGGCCAATAGTGCAGGAGGAGTGAATAAGCACACCAGTATTTTAATATCCCTGAACCAAACTGACACCATATGGAGATTTAATGTTATTTGTTAAATTTTATATGCACTTAATGTCACTTTGGCTGTGATAAGCTGTATTAGACATTTTATTTTATACTGTTTTACTTATGGGACAGTATGCGAATGTTAATGGTTGCTCACCATAATATATTATCAGTTACTACTGAAATACTGATTCTATGAATAGTTACATCTGGATATGAGAGTTTTTGAATGTTTACAGTTGTAGTGGAGATCTCTAGATGTAGGTCTAGTTCTCTTAGCTATCACTGTGTCCACACCGTGTGTGACGGCCAGATCACTACTTGAGGCCACTGTCTTCAGAGTAGGCAATAAAGAGGCAGGTGATTCAGTCCTGGTGGATTTATTTTCCAACTTGCAGGCAATGAGGTCATGTGGTTTTCTACAGCAAGAAATAATACAGAAAGAATAAAGAATAAAGCTATTAATATGTTATAAACAAATAAAGAAATACTGAAATAAATGTCTCCATTTGCTGCTAACTTCCACTGTCATATGCATTAAACACACTTCACCTGAACAAAGCACATTAACCCACCTATAAACAACATCACATGGTAATATTTACATAACACTCATTGTGAACATCACTTAGGATCGATAACAATAACATGACACGTGAAGTGACGTAGACTCGACTGGAGAGAGGTGAGCCAACTGCTACAACTAGCTTAAGCAGGCGAACACGTGGCGAGTGCGAAGTTACTGTTACGGTTACAATACAAACAGTCTGTGGCTCCCGCAATATAAACATCCATATACACACAGATACTCACGTTTCATCCACGCACAGACCACATGCCGTGATGTTAATCAGCTGTTCGACCGTAAACTCGCTCTCACCCTGCCGGAGCACACACTTTTCTCTCTAACTGAAAATACTGTCAGTTACGCTTTCTGCCCAGCAGGGGGGGACACGCTCCCACATGAGCAGGACAACACCACACAAGAACACTATACAGGAACGTCACACATTAACATAATAACGATAACTTTGGGGCCTTTTCTACAACAGTTCTTATACTTGAATATTGAATACTTGAATACTGTTGTACAACTAAACCGAATGAGAATTTGAATTGAATTATGAGGTTTAATGCAATGTTTCACACATTTTATTGACACTGAAGCCTTTATTAATTCTTAATTGATTAGAAAGTGATAGACACATGTGACCTTGTCTTTAGGTCAGGTTTTTTGTGTGGGACAAATCCAAGAACCAGTCCAAGATTCATTCCAGATGGCGAGCCAAACCAAGGACCTTGGAGAGCATTAAGATAGACACAAACATTTGACTACACATTCCCTGCTGATGGTTGTTTGTGGTAGGACGGACAACACACACACACACACACACACATCCTTCTGGATGAACCTTTGGTCGCAACAGACAATCACGCATTTTCACGCAAGTGAACTTGTGACATATTAAGGGCCCCAACGAATGGTCCACGGGACCGAAGGGACATTTTCATTTCCTTTTGTGTTCTTTTTATTTTAGTTTATTATTTTTCACGCAAATTGTTTTCTTCTCTACCTGTTGTAACAATATATGTATTGCTACGCAATCTTTAAACCTGTGTCTGAGCCAGTATTGTTGCTCAAATACCTGGCTCTATAAGAATCTGGTTTCTTCTGATATTAGGCCCTGTTGACAATTTTAGCTTATAGACTGTTATTACATTGTAATCAT
Organism: Cromileptes altivelis; assembly: GCA_013133815.1. NCBI lineage: Eukaryota > Metazoa > Chordata > Actinopteri > Perciformes > Serranidae > Cromileptes > Cromileptes altivelis. The sequence goes on from CM023139.1 coordinate 44,180,609, forward strand.
TCTTGCACTGATAAATTGGTTACATTTACCTCCAAGAGCAAAAGAGCTTCATTTCAAAATATTCAATGACATTTCCCTCAAGTGATCTCCTCAGACAAAGATTAAACATTGATAACAAAAACTGTTTATTCTGTGATGAGGACAGAGAGATCATGGATCACTTATTTTTCACCTGTCCATTCAGCAGTGCCCTCTGGGACGATATATATGACTGGCTGGAGACCAGTGTTCACTCTCTTCCTCTCTTTACAAAACGTGACATCACATTCGGAAATCTAAGGGAGGATAAGAAAACAGAACTTTTATTAAATATTCTACTTATCCTGGAAAGGTTTTTAAACCTTTGTTGATGTTTTTGGTAAGTGGACCCTCACCATCTGTATTTACTTTCTTTTGTTCTTTTTTTCTTTTGTCTTTGTGTTGTTTTATTCTGTTTTGTTTTTGTCCATTTTTTATGTTTTTTGTTATGTCTGTTGCTCTGTAGAGGGTTCATTGTGTTTTTTTTGTTTGCTTCTCCATTCAGTGTCCCGTTTCACAGTCTGCCCTATTTAGTTGTATATTGTAAATTTGTAAATAAATAAATGAGAAGAAGAAGGAGAGAAAGACAGCTGACGGGAGGACCTGGATGGTGATGTGGATTGAATGGGTTTGTTTGGCGGATTTGCATAAACTGTACTCTGACTGTGACATCATGACATCTAGCTCAGATGGAAGGGAAAATGTAATGGATTGGATGATGTATTAGTCTAGGAAGAAGAAAAGGGCTCTGACAGAGAGAAGTTCACGAGACAGAGTGATAAGTTGGTCAGATGGCAGCGAAGCCAGGGGTGGTACGAACAAGAATGCTAAAAGCAGTCAGAATGTAAGGCAGAAAAATACGGGGCAAGCTTTAGAAGGCAAATGGAAAATGGTGATCGAATTCAGTCAGGATGGTGGGCACTATCACCCAATTAAACTTACCAGAGCAATCGAGGAAGAGATCAGTAGAATCAAATACGCCAGGTTTTTGAATAACAAACGAGTGTTGATACATGCAACCAGTGAACAACAACAAGAAAAGATACTTAGAATGTCATCACTAAAAGGATAAAGGATGAAGGCTCATATCCCTGGAGCAATGTCAAGAGTAAGAGGAGTAATCTCAGGAGTCCCACTAAGCATGTCAATGGAAGATGTTAAAAATGAGATACAAGGAGAAAAAGTGATTGGTGCCACAAGGCTTAAAAGTAAAAGGGATGGCACACTGAAGGAAACACTGACAGTGGTACTCCAGTATGAGAAAACTCTCCCAAATTCAGTGCAAATGGGATATATGAACTACACTGTGAGGGAATTCATACCAAAGCCACTCAGGTGTTATACATGCCAGAGAATGGGGCACACGGCACAACAGTGTAAAGGAAAACTAAAGTGTGCATGATGTGGAGGACAACATGAGTACGGGAAATGTGACAAAGACGCTAAGGTGCAATGTTGTAACTGAGGAGGAGAGCACAGCACTGCCTATGGAGGATGTGTAGTGCAGAGGGAAACCAGAGAGGCCCAGAGAGTTAAAATAGTGGATAAAGTCTCATATGCAGAAGCACTGAAGAAAGTTAGGGGGACAGGAACAAACAACAGGAACTGTAGTGAAATGGCACAAAGACATGTAGTACAGAGTGACAGTAAAGCACCAGATGATCAGGCCTGAACCCAAACCCCTGTGACTACACAAATAGGTTGCAATCATAAATGCAACGTTAATGATGAGACACTAGTTGTGAATAAAGTGAACTTTGTGGTCTTCATCTGCCACACTATTAATGTTGCATCACAGCTGAAAAAGAAAAGTGACAGGATCAAGACCATTGTGGAAGCAGCAGAAAGATTCCTTGATATGAGAGATGTGAAAGCAGACCAGATACACGCACTATAATGGAAACTGAAGTTGCAGAAAATGCTCATGTGGAGGGTTAACATAGTGCTAATGGTACTTCACATACTACAGTGGAATGCGAGAAGCCTTATAGCCAATGGACAAGAATTTAAAAAGTATATACATGAATTGGATATAGTTCCAGATGTAGTAGAAACTTGGCTACGACCTCAGTTAAATTTTGTGATTCTAGAGTTCAGTTATATAAGACATGACAGAAATGGAATGAGGGAAATATTAAACTAATTAATTTTTATAATCCATGTAGAAATTTAACTGCTGAAATATTCCAGGAAATGGCAGGGAATGTATCTGGGAAAGAAATATGGTGTGGGGATTTTAATGCACACAGCAGCTTGTGGGGTAGCACGCACACAGGCAGAAATGGGAATGTAGTGGAAGAAATGATGGATGAAAGGTCACTAGTCTGCCTTAACAATGGAAAAAGTACGAGAGTTGACGTGAACAGAGGTACAATGTCATGCTTGGATCTTATAATGGTGTCAGATAGATTGGTGAATACCTGTGAGTGGTATGTCAAGACTGACTCAACTGTAGGAAGTGATCATTTCCTGGTGCTCACTATTGTAAACACAAGGGGGATGTCTGGTCCATGTTCAAGTGAATGTGGGAAAAGGCAGTCAGTTAAAATACCAGCACTAGAAGATGGGGAGAGACTGGCAGTATCAGACAAAGAGAAGGCTGATGTATTAGGTATGGCATTTGCTGCAGTACATAGTGGAGAGCACCTCGATGAGATACATAGGCAGCAGAAAGCCCACACACTCAGAGAAAATGAGAAGGTGAGAGAGAAGAGAGAGGGTGATTTATCAACGCTGGATATGGACTTTACAAGCTCAGAACTTAAAATAGCATTACAAGGTACCGGGTATACTGCACCAGGACAGGACCGGTTATGGTATGCCATGTTCCGGGAACTACCAGTGGAATCACTGAAGCTTGTGTTGAGACTTTTTAATAGAATATGGAGGGAGGGAGTTCTGCCAAGTGTTTGGAAAAGAGCAAGAATATTGCCATTTAATAAACCAGGGAAGGATCCTGCTAAGCCTGATAGCTATAGACCCATAGCCTTGACGTCTCACTTATGTAAATGGATGGAGAAGATAGTAGTTCAGAGGCTGTCATATGTGTTGGAACGGAGAGGTTTACAAAGTAATGCTCAGAGTGGATTTAGGAAAGGACGATCCGCAATGGATGCTTTAGTTAGAGTAAGTAACGGGGTAGAAAAGAAACTAAAAATGAAAGAATTAATGGCAATAGTATACTTTGACATCGAAAAAGCATATGATTCCATGTGGAGGGATGGGTTGCTTATCAAATTAAGTAAAATAGGTATTGGAGGGAGACTGCATAATTGGATTATGGACTTTTTAACAGGCTGGAAGTTTAACGTCAACGTTGGAGCAGAAGTTTCTAAGGATTATGAAACAGAAAATGGTATTCCCCAGGGGAGTGCAGTCAGTCCTGTGTTGTTCAATGTAATGATAAATGACATATTTGCAAATTTAGATGGATGCATCAAATCAGTGCTGTACGCAGTTGATGAGGCCATATGGATGAGGGCAAGAAATGGGCCGCATGTCATTAAGAATATGGGGAAAGCAATAGATAAAGTGAAAAAGTGCTCATATGAGTGGGGGTTCAAACTGTCAACAAGCAAGTCATGTTACATGATATTTACAAAGAAGCGCAAGATTGTTACTGAGAAGCTAAAACTATATGGTCAGCCAATGGAGAGGATAAATGAATTTAAGTACCTGGGATTATGGCTAGATAGCAAATATACATGGAAGGTACATACTGAACACTTGGAAACTAAATGCAAAAAGGTTATTAACTTACTATGAGCTGTGGCAGGTTGTGACTGGGGGGCAGATAAACAGTCATTAATTGACATACAGTATATAGGGCAATTATGAGGTCAACAATAGACTATGTTTGTATAATATATAAAGCAGCAGTAAAGACATTACAAAAAGTAAACAGACTACAGTATAGAGCACTGAGAATATGTTTAGGAGCTATTAGGTCAACACCTACTAATGCAGTGTTAGTAGAAGCAGGAGAGACACCACTGGAGTTAAGAAGAGAAAATCTTGCACTTGCATATTGGATAAAACTAAAAGGGAGTGGGGAGGAAAAACTTACAACGATGATACTGCAGGATTGCTGGGAATATTCTAAATTCTAGAGGCAGGGGTTTGGGTGGTCAAGAGAAGAGAGACTGGTAGCATATGGAATGGAGACATTAGAGTTCAGTAAAGCAATCCCAAACAGTAATATACCTCCTTGGCTCTTTCCAGAAGTAAATATAGACATCAGCATTCTGGAACAGAAAAAAGAATGGATAATGGATGAAGTGGGCATCAAATCAAGTTGTTTCCTGAGAAATAGCTATCACAACTACATGAAAATATACACAGACGGGTCAAAAAATTAACAGGAACATGTGGGAATTGGTGTGTAGCTACAGCCCTGAGTATATATCAATTTCCAAAAGATTGTCAGACCAAATATCAGTATACACAGCAGAAATGGTGGCAGTCATCATTGGGTTACAGGTTGTGGAAGAAGTCAGACCAGATAGGGTGGTGGTATGCACAGATTCAATAGCTGTAGTGGAAAGTATTCAATCAACATCATCTGGAAGAGAAGACTTCCTCATTGACATTTATCACAGTTTGTTCATAATACACAGGGGTGGTACAGAAGTAGGCTACAGTTCTGCTGGGTGCCAGCACACGTGGGTATAGCAGGGAATGAGTGTGCTGATAAATTAGCAGAAACAACTCTGGGAAAGGTAATAACAGTGCCAGTTCCACTAGGAAAAGGAGAAGGGAAAGCAGTGATAAAGAAGAAGGGAATGGAAATATGTCAGAAAAGGTGGAAGGAAGACCAGAAAGGACAGGGATACCACAAAATACAAAAGTCTATCATAATAAAGAATTATAAGGAAAGGAACAGAAGGGAGGAAAGAGTCAAAACAAGACTCAGATTAGATCACACAGGACTAAATGGCACGCTGTATGTTATGGGGAAAAGGAATAGTAATAAGTGTAAGAACTGTGGAGTAAAAGAAAACGCTGAACATATTCTGTTGTACTGTAACATGTATGAAATAGAACGAGAAAGGCTTCAGGATAAAGTCAGAGAGGCATGACGTGAGTGGAATTTGAGTGGGATACTGGGAACAGAGGGAGAGGGGGTTAAAACCACCAGGAAGGCACATAATAATTTCTTAAAGGACACTGGGGTGATGAGTAGGATTTGAGAGACAGGTTGGATGACACTCTTGCACAGTATGTGGCGGTATGCACCTGAAAGTTGTTTGCGATCCGCCAAAAATTGATAGAAGAAGAAGAAGAAGAAGAAGAAGAAGAAGAAGAAGAAGAAGAAGAAGAAGAAGAAGAAGACAGCTGACGGAAGTGGCGAAAGTTGTTGTTGACGCGAGGGGTGTGCTGGGAAAGTTTTGATAAAACGCCATTTTGCTCCCAGAAGAACAGGGACGGCAGGAAAAGTTGTAGCTAACACGCTATATAGCACGCATTTCCTGGCACATTAACGTTAAATCTCCAGTGGGTAAGAATCAGTGTTATGTTATAGGAACTGATGTTGTTGTTATTGCAGCTAAATACATAATGTTAGGCGACATGGGATATGTGACACAACGTAGTATTAGCTAAGGAGTTAGCCACAAAGCTAGTTCGGTTACTAACTAGGAGTGACCCAAATTCCTTCTGTTGCACGGGGAGATTTAACGAAAACCCAGTAGAGCAAAGTATAGTTGGATTAATTAGAGCCGAATGTGCGCAATTAGTCTATATTTAAACAGGTTAATCCCGGTCATGCCCTGTTAGCTGTGTGCTTTGACTGCCGTCAGTGCAACGTTACTTTATACAGCTAACAGTAGCTAAGTTAGTTTATGGACAGGCGTATGATACGACCTCCTACCTGCGATGTTACCGATTAAACGTCAGCTGGTTAACACAACGTGCACCTGAGACATCTCCCAAATACGTTAGGTTTAGATATTTAATTTTCTGTCACTTCGTACAACCTTAATAACTCTTCAAGTGACTAACGTATACAAGGCGAGTACAATACGTTATGTGACTTTGACAATGATTTATGCCCGTCAAAAATCCAGAACCAGTCATTGCACCAGATGACCTCTTAGCCGTGCCTTGAATTATATAACGTCAGTTGCTGTTGTAGACATTTTTGCGTCCCGATTTTTCGAGATTTATCAGAAGATAGTTTATCATTGTATTTTTATTTTAAGGTACTATTTTCCCTTGTTCAGCTTTAATCAGTTTAAGGGCTGTTTATAACATAGAAATGGATGTGACTGTCAGGGTTGTTATATCCTAACACCTGCCTATTACTCAAGGAGAGCAGCAGGGATTCATAGTGTGGCCAGTTCTTGTTGTATTATGTCTCAAAAGTTTATGATAGGAGTTTGTACAGTACAATTAGCTTTACCTTGTCAGTGTTCAATGTGCACAGATATTTGTTTTTATCAAAAAAAAACAACAAAACAACAAATATCTGTATTAACAGATCAAAAGCAAGTAATATATGCAATCCACCCTTTTGTGACCACTATTGTTGTCCGTTGTGGATTATGCAGTCAATGTTGCGCAAGCTACTTGGAAAATGTAGTGAGCTGAGCTACCAGTTACTCTACATCAAAATAAAGTTTTACTACATTGATGCTATCCCAGAGAAATGTAGCAAGCTAAGCTATGAGAAAATGGCAAAAGTAGCTTGCTACTTGCAAAGCTACTTTTATTTATTTTTTTACTTCATGTCAAACCAGCATTTTCTCAAAAAATAAGAAAAAATGTCAGCCAAACAAATAGGCAGGACAAAATGTGAGTTGAACTGTTTATTATAAGGGGCAAGACAAGTGAGAGATGCGTCAAGAAGTGCAATGTTGCCAATCAGAGGCAGAGTAGGGTGGGTCTAACCAAGAAAAGCCAATAGCGAAAGCAGCATAAATTGAAAGATTAGTGTGTGATGTCAAATGGAAGGGTTTGCCTTCTATGTTAGGGTTGCTAATAGGGCTGCAGCTTTTGATTCTTTTGGTAATCGAGCATTGTATTGATTATTCTGAGTGAATTCCAATACTGAGTGTTTTTATTAAATTACTTAAGTGTTTCCCCTATGTTTACAGTGACAGACAGACACCGAAACACGACGAAAAACTGCTACTTTAGCTTTATTGAAGGGCAAGAGTAATACATAAAAGTTAAATAATAAAAAGTTTTTGAAATGAGAGAAATAAGCAACAAATTTGTTTCCTTTTTTGAAAATTCCACATTTTTATTGCTTTAATTGCAAAATTATTTTTGGGGGGTACATGTGTGAATAAGAGTGACTAACATGATAACATGAATGAAGCTAAGGCTTAAACAAATTGACCACAGCATTTTATTTTCTCAATGTTTCTACTTTTCTATAGCAAAACTTAGGTAATACACATGATACATTGCCAGGTAATGTTAGCCACTGCATTGATTTCTGTTATTAATCAGCTATTATAAAGCCATATTACATGTATGCTCTTTAGGTAAGGTAAGGTAAGATAAGGTAAGGTAACTTTATTTGTACCCGAAGGTAGGTTTGGTTCACAGTTTAAGTGATTTGGCTTCATCCACACAAAATGGACAAACAGGTTAGACACAGTAACATAATAACAGTAAAAAGGTAAAGTGTCATCAGTGCGTCATATCAAAGTGCAGGATCAAAAAGGGCATGTAAAACCATTATAATACCCAAAATATTAATTTAAAAACAATACCAAATAAATAAATAAATAAAAACTGTACTGTCATTAATTCAGTTTAGTTTGGAGTGAGTTTTTGTTTATGTTTATCTCTCTAATGGCTGATGGGACAAAGCTGTCTTTATATCGCTTTGTTTTGCAGGCTGGGAGTTTGTATCTGCGCCCTGATGGGAGGGGCTGAAATTCCCTATGTAGTGGGATGCAACCAGCCATCCTCTGTAACTGCCTGGTATATACATGAAGGCCTATCACGACAACAAATTTTGCTGGTCAAAAATTATTGCGATAAGCGATAATATTGTGTATTATTGTGCTTTTAAGACCATTTTTATTATTGTTGTAATTTTGTAAAGTTGCTGTTTTTAGACCCATTTTTTTAAAATTATATAATGATAATAAAGGCATAATGATGCAAATACGCCCTTTTTTAAAGAGAAATAAAACATTTATTTAACAAGAATATTTAGGAATGAAAAAAAAAGAAAATATAAATATCTGAAATAAATAAATAAAGACCTTATAAATACAAAACAATACACTCAGTCTCTCACTCTCAGGTGTGCAGTTAAGTTGGTTGTATTTGCTCTTTTTGTTGAGATGGTTTTAGAACAAACCCGGCATACCGGCTCGTCCAAATTACTGGGCTCCCCTCTGTCATTTGGTTTAAATCCAAAATACTCCGTAACAGGGGCCGCAGCATTTGGTTTAGGAACAAGTTCATTTGTCTTTCTCTTACGCTAAACTCTTTTTTTCTCCACCTCACGAAGATCACACTCTGTGTGTGTGTGTAGCCCATAGCCCCGCCTCCCCCACAGAGACAAAGACACTTGATGACAAGAGCTTTCCCTCCGTTCATTACGCTAATGAACCAGCTCACCTGGCTGCCAGACGATGCTCGATAGTGAACACGCTCTTGTCGTCCAGTCTCTTTGGTGGAGAGAGAGAAGGAAAACAAACACGCATGAATATGGCAGATAATCGTGTCCGGGAAAGTTACCATCTCCCTTTAAATTTACCGTGCAATTAACAGGCCTATTTACATGCGTTATGAATCTCAGCAAGCAATCACTGATTATGCAATTAAACGGGACATTGACATTACCTTATTTAGTGTGGTCCGTTCGACGAACTCGATGCATACACTCAATGTTTTCTTCTTAGATGTTGTTGCACCGAGGATGTGCTATTGTGGTATGCTAACTCTGTTTTGCAATACACACTGTACTGTTTTCATTTCAACTTGTGATGATCCCACACTCTAAACTTTGTCATTTTCTTTGGCGTGTTTTTTTTTTCTCTCGCTCTTTTCTTGTCCCTCGTCTCCATCGTTTTGCAACTGCGCTACATCCACTTTACAGCTATGTAGGCTATCAACAGCAAAAGTAACATAAGCATTCTTGCAGCAGAAACATCTATCCATGTGAAACACAGTGCGCTGCATAGATTTAAAAAATTTGCCTCGAGGCTTTTTAGTAATTGAATCATTCAATTTACTCAAGGAATCGTTCCAGGGGGGTATTCCATCAATGTAGCTAAGAATATCCAGACTATAAGGTGTAATCTTGAAGTTTGACTAAATGCCAACTCCCAATCTAGCGCCAGCCCGTTCCATCAAGTGAAATCAGCTGGCTCCAATTGATACTAATTCAAGCCTCACCTGTTAAGCCTCAACTCATGCACGCACCAAGGGAAAATAAAAAGCCAACACAAGTCGAGTGCTAAACATGTTGCAAAATGTCAAAAAGCAAAGGAAAGGAGCGAGTGGAGGCTTTTTCTGCGGTGGAGCAAACGTTCCTTATGGAAGTGTATGAGGACTATAAGGACATAATTACGAAAAAAGGCAATACGGCAGCAATTAATAAAGCAAGGGAGGTGGCGTGGCGGAATATTGCAGACAGGCTTAATGAGTAAGTGACAAAAAAAAAAATCAGAATATCATATTATATAAATCGTAGGGCTGGGCGATATGGCTGAAAAATGTATCACGATAGAAGTGTTTCATATCAGTCGATATCGATAATTATTGAATTTTTTAAAACCTATTTGAAATAAGGACCAGAAGAAAAAAATGTTAAATTTAAACACTTTTATTTTAAATGTAATCTTTCCTCAGTAATGAATAAACGAACACAGGGGAATAAGAGGTCAACATAACCATGAAAAACAGTCAAATAAACAAATATACTGGTTAATTATAAAATCCGAAGTACTGCCAAACATCATTCCAGACAGGATGTAAGTGTGTCTGTGACTTCCTGTACGGACTGAAGGCTGCTGGAAGCTGTCGGGAAACTGTCCGACTTCACCGTGGCTTTTTGTCACAGCCCCCCACTGCGGCCGCCTGCTCTCGTCTACTTTCCAGGCGAGGCGCAGTTCTTCTCGAACGAGCCTATTTTCTCCTTTCACTGTTTTGTTATGAGTTGCAGACAGGTGGCACGCGGGCGCCACCAAACATGAAACTGCTAGTGTGCGTCTCACTCAATAGGTTATTGGAACGTTACGTATGTTACAAGCAGTGAGTGAGTGAGTTTGTTCATGCAACCAAACTTGCTTAGCTGGGCCGGGAGCGCCTGAAGCCCTCGCTGGAACTGCATCTCCCAGAATGCCTTGCGGTTCAGGACGGTGATTTTCTTCCTGTTTTATCAGACGTTTTATCGAACGTACAGTACAGGCCAAAAGTTTGGACACACCTTCCCATTCTATGCGTTTTCTTTATTTTCATGACTATTTACGTTGTAGATTCTCACTGAAGGCATCAAAACTATGAATGAACACATGTGGAGTTATGTACTTAACAAAAAAAGGTGAAATAACTGAAAACATGTTTTATATTCTAGTTTCTTCAAAATAGCCACCCTTTGCTCTGATTACTGCTTTGCACACTCTTGGCATTCTCTCCATGAGCTTCAAGAGGTAGTCACCTGAAATGGTTTTCCAACAGTCTTGAAGGAGTTCCCAGAGGTGTTTAGCACTTGTTGGCCCCTTTGCCTTCACTCTGCGGTCCAGCTCACCCCAAACCATCTCGATTGGGTTCAGGTCCGGTGACTGTGGAGGCCAGGTCATACACAGCCTGGAGGTGTGTTTGGGGTCATTGTCCTGTTGAAAAAGAAATGATCGTCCAACTAAACGCAAACCGGATGGGATGGCATGTCGCTGCAGGATGCTATGGTAGCCATGCTGGTTTAGTGTGCCTTCAGTTTTGAATAAATCCCCAACAGTGTCACCAGCAAAACACCCCCACACCATCACACCTCCTCCTCCATGCTTCACAGTGGGAACCAGGCATGTGGAATCCATCCGTTCACCTTTTCTGCGTCTCACAAAGACACCGTGGTTGGAACCAAAGATCTCAAATTTGGACTCATCAGACCAAAGCACAGATTTCCACTGGTCTAATGTCCATTCCTTGTGTTTCTTGGCCCAAACAAATCTCTTCTGCTTGTTGCCTCTCCTTAGCAGTGGTTTCCTAGCAGCTATTTGACCATGAAGGCCTGATTCGCGCAGTCTCCTCTTGACAGTTGTTCTAGAGATGGGTCTGCTGCTAGAACTCTGTGTGGCATTCGTCTGGTCTCTGATCTGAGCTGCTGTTAACTTGCCATTTCTGAGGCTGGTGACTCGGACGAACTTATCCTCAGAAGTAGAGGTGACTTCCTTTCCTGGGTCGGTCCTCATGTGTGCCAGTTTCGTTGTAGTGCTTGATGGTTTTTGCGACTCCACTTGGGGACACATTTAAAGTTTTTGCAATTTTCCGGACTGACTGACCTTCATTTCTTAAAGTAATGATGGCCACTCGTTTTTCTTTAGTTAGCTGATTGGTTCTTGCCATAATATGAATTTTAACAGTTGTCCAATAGGACTGTCGGCTGTGTATTAACCTGACTTCTGCACAACACAACTGATGGTCCCAACCCCATTGATAAAGCAAGAAATTCCACTAATTAACCCTGATAAGGCACACCTGTGAAGTGGAAACCATTTCAGGTGACTATCTCTTGAAGCTCATCGAGAGAATGCCAAGAGAGTGCAAAGCAGTAATCAGAGCAAAGGGTGGCTATTTTGAAGAAACTAGAATATAAAACATGTTTTCAGTTATTTCACCTTTTTTTGTTAAGTACATAACTCCACATGTGTTCATTCATAGTTTTGATGCCTTCAGTGAGAATTTACAATGTAAATAGTCATGAAAATAAAAACAACGTATTGAATGAGAAGGTGTGTCCAAACTTTTGGCCTGTACTGTATTTTCTATTGATATCGATCACGTGTCTATCGCGCAACAGGTAGCGGACGAGAGAGGAGGAATGGCTGCTGCAAGGCTGTGTAGCTCTGGAGATTGGTGGTGTACCTGTGGATGCTGTGCCCCAATGCCCACAGAAGAGGAATGCCTCTGTTGCAAGGAGTGGGACCAGTTACAGCCTTATTTTCAAGGTCTGGATGTGACCGAGGACAAGACACCTCCATCTGGAGTAACGTTAGTATCCAGCTGGGCTTTAATTAGAGCTTGCGAGATATATTTCGGCTGCGCTTTGGAAAGCAGTGCTAACATGGCACCACTCCGGTAAGGTAAGACAACACGTTTACATGTCGTTTTCTATATGTTCTGTGACATTTATCCTAACGATATGAGGTGGTCTTTGTGGAAAAAAAGCTTGTTTAGTGGACTAACTTTGCACTTGAAGTAGGGATGCACCGAATATTCGGTAACCGAATATATTCAGCCGAATATTGCAAAAAAACACACATTCGGTATTAGGTGGAATAAGTTAAAAGCAAGACCGAATAATAGTGCCGTGTTATGATAACGCAATCAAACGGCGTGCCGTGACGGACGGAATAAAATGTCGGTAGTGTGGCGTTCCGTCTGTCACGGCACTCGCATTTGCGACTAAAAATAGTTTTGAGCGAGCAAAATAGGCTTAAATCATTCAGCACGCTGTGCGAGCAGCCTACAGATTTCAACCACCAGCAGAAACGAAAGGCGAATCCCACCGATTGTGGGTTGAACGGGGGTCACAGGCACAGTGTTCCTGTCAAATACGGTGGCCATCGGCTTACCAGCGACGGAGAAGTCGGTTCCAATAATATCCTCTTCTTGGCGTCATGACTGCCCAGAAGTACCTGAACAGCCGAGCCAGCCGAACACAGGTATGTGACGTGTCAGAGGAGAAATGAGCCATCCATATTACTCTTTCTGGTAGTAACGGCCCACAAACCTCACCGCACTTTAGGGACTGTTCTTTACTTATGAACGGACTCGTCAGGGGAGGAGGGTGGCTTTTTGATTCTTATGTTATTTATTTATTTTATTTTGATTCCCCCCATGTTAATCACTTATTGATGCTGTTTTTGAAGTATGAATAAGTCAATAAGTAATTTATTCCATTGAAATATCATTGATGTATTATAGAAAAGTGATTTATCTTTTTATAAATGACAAAAGGCACATCTGCCTCATTTTTGCTGCGGTATTGTGATACTACTCAGAACCATGATATTTTCATTGGTATGGCGCAGTGGGATCCAATTTTGGTACCGTGACAACACTAATCTGGAGGGGGTTCATCTGCAAAAACTAATGAAAAACTTAACGATATTCGGTATTTGGTACTCGGTATTTGGCCAAGCGTTAAATAATATTCGGCTTCAGCTTTGGCCACAAATTTTCATTTTGGTGCATCCCTAACTTGAAGTATGCTCGTTCACTTACATTTTAACAGGTCTGACGCTACCCCGCCCCGACTGTATCTAGGCTAACGGCTAACATGCTAACTATTGTTTTTATGTCACTAGTCACTTGAAACAAATTTAGGACGATAGGAGACAGGTTGAAATAAACAGAAATTTCCCTTTAACAGCTGCATCAGTTATATCAAGGATGAAAACATCAGATTATAGTCATATGTAGGCCTGTTGCGATATGCGATAAGTCAGTTCATTGCAAGGTAAATTAAAAAGGAGACGGTAACTTTTCTGGCCACGATTAATTGCCGTGTTCATGCGTGTTTGTTCTCCTCGTCTCTCTCCACCAAAGAGACTGGAAGACAAGAGCATTCACTGCTGTGCATCGTATGGCAGCCAGGTAAGTTGATTCATTCGCGTAATGAACGGAGGGAAAGCTGCTGTTGTCATCGAATGTCTTTGTCTCTGTGGGGGAGGCAGGGCTATGGGCTACACACACAGAGTGCGATCTTCGTGAGGGGGAGACGAGGTGGAGAAAAAAAACAGAGAGTTGAGCGTAAGAGAAAGACAGGGAACTTGTTCCTAAACCAAATGCCACGGCCCCTGTGAGGGAGTATTTTGGATTTAAACCAAATGACAGAGGGGAGCCCAGTAATTTGGACGAGCCGGTATGCCGGGTTTGTTCTAAAACCATCTCAACAAAAAGAGCGAATACAACCAACTTAACTGCACACCTGAGAGTGAGAGACTGAGAGTCTATTTTTTTTGTATTTATAAGGTCTTTATTTATTTATTTTGGTATTTTCATGTGTTATTTTGGATACTTAAATTTTCTTTTTTGAACTCCTAAATATTCTTGGTAAATAAATGTTTATGTATCTTTTAAAGGGTGTACTTGCATCAGTATGCCTTTATTATCATTATATGTTTAAAAAAATCTAAAAACAGCAAAATTACAACAACAATAAAAACGGTCTTAAAAGCACAATATTATGCAATATTATCGCTTATCGCAACAATTTCTGATGCAATTAATCGCCCAGCAAAATTTGTTATCGTGACAGGCCAAGTCAAAGGCAAAAAATGTCTGGTCTGTCAAAACAAAGTACTTGGTTAATTTGGAAGAAGCAAGACAGATGAGGCTATATGTAAGAATCCTGAAGGTTAAGCTTTTAAGAACTTTAAAAAAAAAACTTTCATAGCATACTTTTTAAGTCCTCATCACCACTTTGAGTTCTTACCGGTTACATCTGCAACACAATACAGTGACTGTAAGAAAGCACAACTAAACAGTCTTAACAGTAGTTCCTGATAACTCCTTGGACCACTGTGTCTATGCAACATAATTCAGACAGATGGGGTGGGAATAGTTGAACAGTGTGGACATGAAATATACAGTGAGAGATTTAGAGTTAGGACTTGTATGTAAGTTTGCCAATATTAGTGACTGTTATTTTTTTCTGTCTACATAGTGTTGTGGAAAATATTACTTGAAGATGCATTCAAAAATTTAATAAGGGTAGCCCTATTAATTATTTGGCCTATGCGTTGTGAATTCTATTATCGTTATTTTAAATGAGTTTACTTTTGAGCCATTATATCCATGTTCTTGATCTATTTCTCCTGAATTGTGCAGCAGTGTGTTAAACCTGTTTTAAAGGTCTGTGTATCATTCATTCATTCCATTTTCATTTAAAATTAAAAAAACACGGAAAAACAGTTTGTTTTTCCATCATTCGTTTAATAGTCAAATTCAAAAATACAAAAAACGGTTTGTTTTTCTTATTTTTGATTTTATGCTCACATCAAAAATAGCAAATCAAAAAATGGCCCACGATTGAAATTTGATTTTGATTTTTCATTTGATCCAACTTGCATGACCCGGAACTATTTTCTACGGAAGCGCATTGCATTCACTGGATAAAAAAAAAGGTGCCACACTGGCCACTGCTTCACTCAGAACCACATACTGTACATCCACGAAGGGGGGTCAGAACTACTGTAACCAGCTGCCACTCGGGTGGTGCCATCTTGACTATATCCTATATCTTTATTATAATGTGTATATATTGTAAATTACGATGGAGTATTACACTAAGCAAGGAGATGTTACAACAGTGGGCACCCTGCAGGCATATTGAATCTTGAATCTATGTTTTATGAAGACCCTATGTGCGCTCAGAGCTGTGGCACAAGTTACGCACCGAAATCTGGTGGAAGAAAAATGATAATAAGACAAAAAATAAGTATGTGTGTGACTTGTGCGCTGATTAAGTGGTGGGTGATCGATGTGCCTGACATTGATTGATTTAGTTTCAGCACCGCAGTAGTGGCCAGCTCTTCTTAAGATATAAGCAGAATGAAAGCGGACAAGGTAATTACAGAACTTGTCTTGAGAAATAGCTTTCAAATTGACTCAGAGATTAAATGCATTTTCGATGGAGGCAACTCTATAAATTAGGCTATTGCTTTCTTTTCACTTTCTGCATCATTTAAGATTTTACTTGAGATCGCTCTTTAAGAAGCATTTAACAGTAGCTGGCCACTACCGCGGTACTGAAACTAAATCAATCGATGTCAGGCACATCGATCACCCACCACTTCTTCAGCACATAAGTCACACACAGCCTACTTATTTTTTGTCTTATTGTTATTTCTCTTCTGCCTGATTTCGGTGTGTAACTTTTGCCACAGCTTTGATCGCACACAGGGTCTTCATAAAACATAAAGATTCAAGATTCAATATGCACAGTAAGGACACGCGTTTCCCTGCAGAATGAAATTCGTTCTTTTCTGTCACCAATTAATGCCAAACAATATAAATCTGAAGTATGAAATAGATCAAAATATATACGGCGCGCACTGTTTTAACATCTCCTTGCTTAGTGTAATGTTAATGTGCCTGCTGTGGCTGGATCTGTGAGCGTTTGGTCGCTAAGAAGATAGTTAAGAGTGGGTCAGCTTGATCTTACAACTCCTTAGTGAAAGATTTTTATGAGAGTTTATGACATTTACTGGGAGAGCTAGAGCCATTTGACTAAAGCTGACGTTACTACGATTTTATTCTCGTAATATTATGACTTTTTCTCAGTTATGACTTTATTCTCGAAATATTACGAGTTTTTATCGTAATATTTCGAGTATGAAATAAAATTGAAAAAAAAAAATTGAAATCTCCGGAAAAAAATTTTCTTCAATGTGGCCCTTATACCTGAGTGGCAGCTGGTTACAGTAGTTCCAACCCCCCTTCGTGGATGTGCAGTATGTGGTTCTGAGCGAAGCAGTGGCCAATGTGGCACCTTTCCTGATCTCGTAATTACGAGACAAGATCTCGTAATTATGAGATCAGGAAAGGTGACATCCTTTTCTCGTAATTACGAGATCTTTATCTCGTTAAAAACAAAAAAAACAACAACCTTATCCCGAGATAAGGTTGGTTTTTTTTATCCAGTGAATGCAATGCGCTTCTGTAGAAAATAGTTCCGGGTCACGCAAGTTGGATCAAATGAAAAATCAAAATCAAATTTTAATCGTGGCCCATTCTTTGATTTGCTATTTTTGATGTGAGCGTAAAATCAAAAATAAGAAAAACAAACTGTTTTTTGTATTTTTGAATTTGATTATTAAACGAAAAATGAAAAACAAATCGTTTTTTCATTTTTTAATTTTTGATTTTAAATTGAAAATGGAATGAATGAATGATACACGGACCTTTTAATATTCAATTCAGTTCAATTCAATTCAGTTTTATTTATAAAGCCCAATATCACAAATCACAATTTGCCTCACAGAGCTTTACAGCATATACGACATCCCTCTGTCCTTTGGACCCTCGCAGCGGATAAGGAAAAACTCCCCAAAAAAACCCTTTAACGGCAGAAAAAAAGGTAGAAACCTCAGGAAGAGCAACTGAGAAGGGATCCCCCTTCAAGGACGGACAGATGTGCAATAGATGTCGTACAGAACAGATCAACATAATAAATTAACAGTAATCTGTATTACAGAATAAGACAGAAAGAGAGACAGAGAGAGATGCAGGACAGACAGTAATGACGGTAGCTTACGACAACATTAATGCAAGTAATAATGTTATAATAATAATTACAGCTATTGTGGTACAATACATTGAAAGTATATATTAATATATAATGTATATATATTTGCCAATAATCGTGTATAATAACAGTAGAAGTATGACTGTATGAATATGAGAGCTATAAATTAATCCTCAAAAATCTTTCTGGCATTTTATAATGACGATTGAAATATCACCGAAATGATAGTTTGTGGGTAGGCCTAGGTATGATGAATTAGTGGTGCGTTTAAGAACCACAGCTAATTTTGATAGAAAAGGGTTATGATTGGCTGATGCTTTAAACTCTGTATCAGACCCGATCTAGGAAAGATGGCTTTCAATTCGCTCATAATGAATATGGTTGGGTGTGTCTTAGAAATATGACTGTAAGACTCGTGTACATCTCAGTTAGTACTGCATTTTTTATTTGTTTGTATTGTGTTTTGTTGTGATTGTGTCTACCTACTCAAAGATTGCAGATGGAAAGTAGCTAGTTGGTGAATCTGTTACAAAGGGCCTCTTGTCTTGTTTCAGATGACTAGTCTGAAACAAGACAAGACAAATAGTTCCTGACAAGTAAATGCAAAATAGACGATTTGATACGTATCTAGATACATGGGTTACTATACGATTCAAAAACGATATATTTTTAATACAGAACGATTTGATACAGTGTAGAACGATACGATACGATTCGATACGATTCTATGGTTAACATTTGTTGATGTAGACATTAATCATACATTATAAAATAAAGAAGCCAATTCTATAAAAGTGACATTCTAACAGTATTTTCAGATTTGTAAAAGACCACATCCCCAAGCACTGTTGCTGTATGACACTGGCAAAAATAAAATAAAAAGACAAACAACAAAATCACATGTCAAATTTATTTATTTTTAGACATGGATCAAAAAAAAAGACTTGCTGAATGAAAATCATTTTGTTGGATGGGATCAATATAAAAATGAGAAGAAGTTTTAAACTTAAAGTGAAGTGAACTTTAAGTAAAATTTAAGTGTTTTAAACCTACAGTACTTGTTGTGTTGTTTTTATGGTATTGTCTGTGTTTTTGTATGTATCTTATATGGAGTTGAGTCTGGAATAAAGTTTATTATAACACTGTACAATATAAACATAAAGCAGAGTAAAATAATAACATGCAATGTAGGGGCAGAATCTGACATGTCCTGTTATTGGCTGATATCATGGACTGTGATGACTAGCAGCTTATCACTGACAGCATGTCAGACTATTTCTCTGTGTTTGCTACACTCTGTCATTTATAAAAATATAAATCACTTTTCTATAATACATCAATGATATTTCAATGGAATAAATTACTTATTGACTTATTCCTACTTCAAAAACAGCATCAATAAGTGATTAACATAGGGGGGATCAAAATAAAATAAATAAATAAAATAAAAATCAACCAGCCACCCTCCTCCCCTGACAAGTAAAGAACAGTCCCTAAAGTGCGGTGAGGTTTGTGGAAATGTGAACTGCTCGTTTCTCCTCTGACACGCCACATACCTGTGTGCTGCCAGGGCTCAGCTGGTATTTCTGGGCAGTCATGACACTGACGAAGACTTGGAGCCAGGCTTCTCGGTCGCTGGGAGGCCGTTATCATGCGCCACCATATTTGACAGGAATACGTATTTCTGTCTGTGTCTGTGACCCCGTGTTCAACACACAACCAGCAGGATTCGCCTTTAGTTTCTGCTGCGGCTTGGCTGCTCCCTGGTTTATCCAACCAGCATTAGCTTCTGTTCCTCATCTCCACCGGTCAAGCTGGCACTGATGTTTACATCCATTATCGTTGTCGGTAATGCCTGCTACGGAGCATGCCGCCGGCTCTGACGTTGTTTTCGAGATGCAAACTGTTAAAGCCAGTCAGCTGATTGCTAGTCTTGCGATACCTGAATCCATGACTCTACAGTCGATTCATCAAAGGATTCATGGCTGATTCATATCGATTGAGGAGGCTGCTACCAATGTAGCCGTATCTCTTGCTTGTCAAACCGGATATCCGGTCGTATCGGTTAATCGTTCTGAACCCTAATAGCTGTGTTGTACAAAAAAGCACGTATACTCAGCAACATACCCTGTTAAAATACAGGTTCAGTTGATTCCAATAATGTTAAATATTAAAGTTTTGACCCCTAGAACCAAATGTTAGAGTCATAAGCCCGTTTTAG
This sequence comes from Cromileptes altivelis, assembly GCA_013133815.1. Taxonomy (NCBI): domain Eukaryota; kingdom Metazoa; phylum Chordata; class Actinopteri; order Perciformes; family Serranidae; genus Cromileptes; species Cromileptes altivelis. The sequence goes on from CM023139.1 coordinate 44,200,288, forward strand.
ATAAGAATTGTGCAAATTTGCAGGAAAGCCCAGCCAGTCTTTTTTCAGTATTGGCAGTATAAAAACAAAATTGGGGAGTGGGGCAAAATGCCGCTTACCTAATTTTGTTTAGAATGTGCCTTTTTCGGGGAAATGGGGGGCATGAGTAAGTAACAAAATGTGCAGCTCAGCATGTGACATAACCAGTGACGTGGGAAGGAAGCCACGGGTGGTCAGTCCATCGGCGATTCTCTAAGTTGGCCCGTTCCTAGTTGGTCTGTTCCTCACCGTTGCCATCATCTCACGTTTAATGGCCTCTTCGTTTGCGAGGACAAGGAGGCTGTGCAATTCCTTGTATCCTCAGTTGCTCATCTTTACAGTGTCTGTCAGGATTGCGTTTCCCTTTTGCTACTAGCTGCTCGCTAATTCCTGCTATCAGCTGTTTCCTGTTTATCCATCGCCAGTGGCTCGCATGTGCGGCATCATCAACAGCTCCTCCCACAAGTCTTCAACAGCCTCTCCCACTGCGGAAGGCCGCCTCGGTCTATTTCAACTAAAAGGGTTCCACCAATATGACTACCCTACAAGGTGGAAAATTGGGCTCTGTGTGTCTAAACGTTGCAGCTTGCCGGCAAAACGGCCCAACATTCGCGGAAAATTTGGCAGTGTAAAAGGGGCTATTGATCCTTGATCTATGATGATGTTTGCATTTGATGAGCAAATGCACCTGGATCCTTACTGCCTGTCCTTTTACCCTGACTCATTAGACACAATGGCAAGTCCAGGGAAAGACAACTACAGGATGAAGAGCTATAAGAACAAAGCCTTAAATCCTCAGGAGATGCGACGAAGGAGAGAGGAGGAAGGAATTCAGCTACGCAAACAGAAAAGAGAGGAGCAGGTAAACACTGTCATCTTGAACCATGTGATTAAAACCCCTTGTACTTTAAATTCAATTTAGAAAACAGTGCAATAAAGAAAGACTTCCTGATTTTGTTGTAGCAACCTTAGATGCCTGAATTTCCACCCAATGTTTTGAAACTCAACATCTTTCACTGTCTCAAAACATCAACAGTGGGCATTTCACATTTGGATCCCTACAACATTGGGGAGTTTATTTATTTTTTGTACTTGACAAGTATTACAATAGCATATCGGACAGATCACTGCTCTTTCCAATTTTCTGCTTGGAGAGGTTTTTACTTGTACTTATCCAAGTGTGTGGGAAAGTCTTAATTTGCTTAACATTGGGTTGTTTTTTTTGTTTTTTTTGTAATTCATGGCCTTGGATGGTCTCAGTTACAATTAAACCATTGTCACAATCAGTTCATCAAGCCAAGTATATAAACAGCAGATTAATCATTTGACTTTGACTCCCACAGCTGTTCAAGAGGAGAAATGTATATGTACCTTCAAATGATGAATCAATGTTGGAATGTCCGATCCAGGATCCAGACATTAGCTCCACAGTGCCTGTTGCAGGTGTAAGTGCTGTTTTACTGTTGTGTTGTGGTATTGATAGCTAAAGCCCCAATATCAAACACATCTGTCTCAGCTCACTTTTTTCTACAACTGTGCTTGGCTCCAATCTGATTATTTATCTAATGTTTCCATTTTCGCAGGATGGAGTCATAACTCCAGATATGATTCAGATGATCTTCTCTGATGACCCAGACCAGCAGCTAATTGCTACACAGAAATTTAGGAAATTACTTTCCAAAGGTCTGTGTTGTATCAAGTGCAGATATTGACATCATTTATTTGATCTGAAGTTAAAGTAATAATCTCTCAGCTTTTTTTTTTTTTTAGTCCCTCCAGGATTTTGCGGGGGTTTTGGGGATTTTTAAGACCTAAAATTCCAGGTTTCACTGTTGCTTTTCTGAAGAATTTCAATGCAGGTTGCAATGTTTTTAGGCCTTTTTTGCATAGTGAAAACTACAGAAAGACTTGACTTTTTCTGTCGTATGATTTTATTAAAAATGGAAAGCAACTTGTTCCAGTGAGAATAAAACTGCACTGCTCTGAGTGTTCCAAGTAACCTCATGAAAAAGGCTTAAAAAAAAGCTTTCACACTATGTATAAACATTTTATTTTAGACTCTTTATTTTTAAACTATTTTCTTTGTCACACACATACACACAGCATTACTTTTTGTTGGTACATTTGAGACATGACATTATGGTTCATCTCCCACATTCATGTCTGCATCTTCACAACCAGAAACAAGGAAGTGAGTTTGGCGACTTGCAGAAACCTATGATGGTTGGTCAAATTCGACAAAATTACAAGGTCACACTGAATTCATGGGGCTTGGTTGAATTTGTGTTCATTTTTGCAACGGCATCATCCTGGATGGGTTGTCTGTTTAAGTCTCTCTTGTGCCACCACTCCATTACTGACTAACATAATAGATATTAAAACAAAAAGAGTGCCTACTTTTGAAATTCACGACTGAACTGACAGTTTGACAGATGATTAAAATAACAATGACCACTACACCTGAAACTGTTAAAAGTAATGAAAACAGATGCAAAGCAAGAAAACTTGTTATTTTTGAGGAATACACAAAGACTGGGAGAACCTGTCTAATAATGTTTCAGCTGCATGACCAAGTTGAATTGCTTAACTATAATACAGAATACTGTAATGGTTTGTATCGGTATCTCATTACTGTTAACTTCATACCCACTCAGATGTACATTTTCTACTGAACAGAAAAGGTAAATTGACTTGTAATCCCTTTTGCAAATGAGTTGATTCTTTTAAATGTTTCATTCTTTAAATTAGGTTACTTTCAATAAGAGATAAATCAGAGTTAAAAAAGAGTTGTGTTTTTCTGTGCAGAGCCCAACCCACCCATAGATGATGTCATTTCCACTGGTGGTGTTGTAAATCGTTTTGTGGAGTTTCTGAAGAGGAGTGAAAACTGCACACTGCAGGTGAGAGCCTCACAACACAGTTTATATGGAGTGACTAATGCGGTGTGCCGCTGCTCCTACCTAAGACATATTATCAGGCTACCTAAGACAAGTTGTCTGGGCTCTTTAGTGCGAGTGTTTCACTGTATTTCAGTAACAGTAAATGGCCTTTGAATGTGGTACGAGGTGGTGGGTAGCTCTGTCTGGCACAAGCAATTTGCAAGGCATTGTTAGATTCCAGGCCACAAAGGACTGACCAGTAGAGATGCACTATTTGCAGTTTTCTTGGTAGATTCCCATTTTGTAAGTCTGACCTGACCCCTTCTTGCTAAGAACCATAGTTGATGAAATACATATTTAACATATTTAAAACTTTTTTTTTTTTAAAGCTACTGGAAACTTGACATGAAAAACTAAAAACAAATATATAATCTGAAAGATGAGTGTCTCATTTAGCATCCACAAAAATTTGAGGGATGATAAATGTTCATAACTATTAGAATACCTATTTCAGAACAGCTCATCTGGCTGCTTGAAAACCATTTCTCAGGATTGTGGGGGTGTGCTCAGATCACGCTTGTTAGACAGCTCCCTTTCAACTCAAGTAACGTTACAGTTTTACATTCTTTGAAGTCACCATCATTAAGAATGTTTTCAATCAATTTTATTTATAAAGCCTTATAAAAACCTTTAACGGGGAACTCAGGAAGAGCAGCTGAGGAGGGATCCCTCTTCCAGGACGTACAGACGTGCAATAGATGTCGTACAGAACAGATCAACATAATAAATTAACAGTAATCCGTATGACACGATGAGAGAGAGAGAGAGAGACAGACAGACAGACAGACAGACAGACAGACAGACGGTAATGACAGTAGCTTACAACAACATTAATGAAATTAATAATATTATAGTTCTGGCTACTGTGGTACAGTATGCTGAAAGTATATATTAATATCTGGCAGTATACATGTGTGACAATTATGTGTATAATAACAGAAGTATGACTAATGACGGCAGCAGCAGCAGGAGGCATCTGGCAGGACCATGGCAGCAGCACAACCACACACGTCACGCTATCCGGGCACCGCTGCAAAATGAGTTAATCTGAGAGACAGTGGAGCACAAAGGCTCCGGAGAAGAAGCTGAGTTAGTGACATCCAGAATGGCTGAGTTAGCAAGATGCAGTAATAGGATACGAGAGAGAAGGAGAGAAGGTGCCCGGTGTATTATAGGGGGGTCCTCCGGCAGACTAGGCCTAAGTCAGCCTAACTAGGGGCTGGTACAGGGCAGGCCTGAGCCAGCCCTAACTACAAGCTTTATCAAAGAGGAAAGTCTTAAGTCTAGTCTTAAATGTGGAGACGGTGTCTGCCGCCCAGACCACAACAGGAAGATGATTCCACAGGAGAGGAGCCTGATAGCTGAAGGCTCTGGCTCCTGATCTACTTTTGGAGACTTTAGGGACCACGAGTAACCCTGCGTTCTCAGAGCACAGTGTTCTGGTGGGATAATAAGGCACTATGAGCTCTCTAAGATATGACGGAGCTTGACCATTTAGAGCTTTATAAGTTAACAGTAGGATTTTAAATTCAATTCTGGATTTTACAGGGAGCCAGTGCAGAGAAGCTAAAACAGATGAAATATGATCTCGTTTCTTAGTTTGTGTTAGTACATGTGCTGCTGCATTCTGAATTAGCTGGAGAGTTTTTAAGGACTTACTAGAGCTACCTGATAATAGAGAGTTACAGTAATGCAGCCTTGAGGTAACAAAAGCGTGGACCATTTTTTCTGCATCTTTTCGGGTCAGGATAGGTCTAATTTTCGCAATATTACGCAGATGAAAAAATGCAGTCTGTGAGGTTTGTTTTAAATGAGAATTAAAAGACAAATCTTGATCAAATGTTACTCTGAGATTTCTGGTAGTGGTAGAGGCCAGAGCAATGCCATCTAGAGAATCTATGTCATCAGATAAAGAGTCTCTGAGTTGTTTGGGGCCAAGAACAATAACTTCAGTTTTGTCTGAATTTTACATCAGGAAATTGGTGCTCATCCGGGTTTTTATGTCTTTAAGGCAGTTATGGTGTTTAGTTAAAGCAGCTGTGCGGAACTTTTTACCATTAATAAAACTGCCCCTAGTTCGTATCTCCCCCCCTTGAAGATCTGTATATTTATTTGAACCCAACAGTGACAAAAAAGCCTTTCTCTATATGGCTATTTAGCGTAGCCTCTCTCAGGTCGGACACACAGCGGAAGTCAGCAAACCAGAATACGGCACCCGAGGCGGAAGAGATTCTGCTCGCCCGCAGCGGCCGCAGCGATTAAACCACAGAAGAAGGAGCCGTGTTTACAGTGTTCTTCGAGTAAGCAGTACGCAACAGGCATTGCTGAACACATAACACCTAACAGTTTTACCAGAAATGTATCTATGAGGACTTGGTTGTACTTTTGATTTCATGGCGGATAACAAAGGAGCATCATATAAAATTATCTGTGACTGTGACCATGAACACAAATATACAGCAGGCAGTTGTCCTCAGTTTATAAGAAATTCAGAGCTACACCAGAACATTTATGAATAGGTCTTACTTTACTATTAACTTGTGTGTAACGTTAGCATGTTTCCACTAATTACTTGGACTGACCTAAAATTAGTAGCGTTAGCTTTGCACTTCACTGTGTATCTTCACATAAAAGAATACTCAGACAATTTGGGAGTTATGCCCTTTCTCTATCATTTTCATATTGAGACAACATGATCGATATCTTTTTTGTGTCTGTACGTGCAGTGGCTGGGTCTCAGCGTTTAGCATTGCGCTTATAGGGGGTCAGTACATCCTGCGCTGTGATCCGCGGAGGGATACACCAGTGAGCAGGCACAGACGTAGCTTGTAAACAAAACTCAGCTGTTTATTTAGCCTAGCGATATCTCCGGATTTTAGTAGCTGCAGTGGACGACTTTGAACACGATTTTGAAGAGTTTCTTGTAGCGGACACAGGTCCAGAGCCATACCTGTTTGAGCCAGAGTACACAGATGAGGAACTCCATGTGTTGCATGTTGAGCAGGCGAGAAGAAAGGCTGAATCCTCCGCTCCCTCGGTGCTACCATCATTGGGGAGATATATCATCAGGAGGAAAACCGCCGCAGAGAGTGCATCACAAGGAATGAAAACTTTGCAACAATCACTAATCCTGACGTGATTGAAACTTTTTTTCATGTTCCTAAGATGAACTGGAAAAAACACCCAGGCCTGCAGGAGCTGATGGACAGCTTTCACTCGGGTGAGTAATATTGCCCGTGTCGTCTCTTTGTTTGCTTTTACCGAGTGACCTAGCGTACCTGTCCCAGAGCCAGCTGTTACTCACCGGTGTATCCCCCCGCGCAAGATGCACTGACCCCCTACAAGTCCCATGCTAACCGCTGTCTCAATATGAAAATGATAAAGGGCGTAACTCCCAAATCGTCTGAGTATTCTTTTCGCATAATAATGCGGACTCAGCAGATGACTTGTTAACTGTTTATTCCTCCTTACACCAAACGTACACGGCTGCTTCTCATTGTTTCCAGTAGCACAACAACGGTTACTACATTACCCAGAATAACTTGAGGCTCACACTACTACAGTAGCCTTTTTAGCTCAAAATACACAACAGTGTACATTAGTACATTAGATCAGAACAGAAACACTACAGGAGAATTTACCGAGTAATTTCGCTGTTTCCACTAATTACTTGGACTGACTTCTCGTTAGTTAATCCTCTCGCTCTCCAAAAAAAAATTGCATGCGGTAATTGCCGGCTGCAGTCGGAATTTTACGACACCAGGCTGTGGGTGTCATACCGCTTCGACCAAAGGGGCGCTATAATCAACGAAAACGAAAAGTTCCGCACAGCTGCTTTAACGGATTACTTTCTTCTGGCTTCATCGATAAATACAACTGTGTATCATCCGCATAACAATGGAAATTTGTCGTGATTTCTAATGATGTTGCCTAAAGGAAGCATACAGTGGTGGAAAAAAGTTTTCGGACACCCCATGCATTTGTGAAATATTGCATTAAGACTCTTAGGTCTTCAAGTGCAATTTCTTTTTGTACAGTCACAGCCAAAATACTAAATAAATCCTAAAAAAGCCATTAAAAACTTAAAATTGATTAGTTCCATAAAAATACATAAGAAATTTTGAGTATTGGGTCATTTTGGTACCAGTGATGAAGGTCGTTCTTTTTATTAGAAGACACAATTTTTGTTGCCAAGCTTCGTGTCTACATAAAGCCAGCACATTTGAAAGTTCTTCAGACACAAAAATGGCTAAAACAAGGAACCGAATGCAGGAAACACGCCTGAAGATAAAGATTCTCAGCCAGGAAGGGTACAGCTGCCGCCAGATAGCCAGGAAGTGCAGATGCAGTCCTTCAGCAGTTGGATACACTCTGCAGAAATACAGACGAACAAACAGCTTGGAAGACAAACCAAGATCTGGGCGTTCAAGGATTTCTTCAGCAAGAAATGACCGCATCCTGATCCGCATGTGCAGGCAAAACCGCCGAATGACATCACACGAGCTTCAGCAGCAGTGGTCAAACCAAACTGGTGTCCAGTGTTCCACCCGCACTGTACGTGGCCGACTTTTAGATCATGGCTTAGGGTCCTACAAGGCTATCAAGAAGCCCCTGATCAATGAGAGACAGAGGTTAGCCCGGCGTCGTTTGGCCCAGGCACACAAGAACTGGACAGCCAGGAATTGGAAGAAGATTTTGTGGTCAGATGAGTCCAGTTTCCAGCTTTATCTTCCTCCTACTAATGTGAGGGTACACAGAAGGCCAGGCGAAGTATTATCTCCAGCATGTACAGTACCTACTGTCAAGCATGGTGGAGGCAGTATCATGGTTTGGGGATGCATGAGTGCTGCTGGTGTTGGTCATCTCACTGTCTGTGATGGCACATTGAACTCTACCAAGTATTGTACCATTCTCGAAACCCACATGCTCCCTTCTGTGCATGCACTGTTCCGTCGAGGTAAAAACTGGATGTTTCAACAAGATAATGCCTGTTGCCACACATCCAAGGCCAGTAGAACTTGGCTGCAGTAGCACAGTATCCAGGTCTTAGAGTGGCCTGCTCAATCCCCGGACATGAGCCCCACTGAAAATCTGTGGTGGATTATCAAAAGGTCTGTTTCAAAGCATAAACTAAAGAATTTAGAAGAATTAAAAGCAGTAATTCAAGAAGAATGGGACAAGATTACCCCTCAACAGTGTGAAAGGCTTGTGGGGAACATGCCAGCCAGGATTAGAGCTCTACTATGTGCCAATGGCAGGACTACTAAATATTAATTTGATGATGTGATGGTTTATTTATTTTTTGTTCAGTTTTGAACACATTCTGTTATTTGTTGACTTTGATACTGACAATGTTGAGAACTGACATATTGAAACTGTCAAGAATTTAGTTTTGTTAGTTTTTCTTGTAAACAATAAACAAAAAAATATAATTTGTATTTGTTTGTATCTGTCTAATGCAGCCACACCTTTTGAAACAAAAAAGATTTTTCCACAAATATTTCATGATAATATTTGAGATTGTGTAAAATTTTAAGGGTGTCCGAAAACTTTTTTCCACCACTGTATATAGAATAAATAGGATTGGTCCGAGCACAGAACCTTGCAGAACTCCAAAACAAACTTTAGTACGTAAGGATGATTCATTATGAACGTCAACAAACTGAAAACGATCAGATAAATAAGATTTAAACCAGCTTAGTGCTGAACCTTTTAGGCCAATTAAGTGATCCAGTCTCTGCAGTAGAATTTGATGGTCAATAGTGTCAAACGCCGTACTAAGATCTAATAAAACAAGTACAGAGACGAGTCCTTTGTCTGAAGCAATCAGGAGGTCATTTGTAATTTCAACTAGTGCTGTCTCAGTGCTATGATGCACTCTAAATCCTGACTGAAATTCCTCAAATAAATTATTATCATGGAGAAAATCACACAGCTGGTCTGCGACTACTTTCTCAAGGATCTTTGATATAAAGGGAAGATTAGATATTGGTCTATAGTTGGCTAACACCTCTGGTTCCAGGGTGGGCTTTTTTTAGGAGAGGTTTAATTACAGCTACCTTAAAAGACTGTGGTACATAGCCTGTTAATAAGGATATATTGATCATTTGCTGGAGTTATACTATGGGCTGAAATATGTGCCACCAGAAACTGAAATTGAATCATTTATATTTGAATTTGAATTTCTAAACTTGGATAATTGCATTGAAAAACTGAATCTGAATAGTTTAATTTGAAATTGAATTTATTTCTATATATCTTCACATTCAGTTCTCACAATTCAAATTCAGTTCTCGAAATTCAATTTCAATTTACTGTGACAGACATCCAGGTCGTTTAAGGATGAAGGAAGAGCAATCGAGTGCAGATACACAGGACTCCTCTTTGGCCAATCCACACCTACGTTTTTTAGAACGTAGGAAGAAGCGCTCGCCTTGATCCAAAGACCATAGACAGTAGGCAGATGAACTGTGCCTCAACTGAAAAGTAGACGAGAGCAGGCGGCCGCAGCGGGGGCGGTGACAAAAAACTGCGGTGAAGTCGGACAGTTTCCAGCAGCCTTCAGTCTGTCCAGGAAGTCACAGACACACTCACATCCTGTCTGGAATGATGTCAATTCATTAAAAAAGTGATAAGACCCATATATCAGTTTGTTCTCAGTCTCCAGTTGTTTTAATTATGATAGACTAATTTATTAAAATGCTTTACAGGTGATCTGTAGTTTATGTTCATGGTTTATCCTCCATTTGATATGAATTCTGTAAATCAGCATCATATCAGTTTGACATGTCCCCTCCACTACACAGGCTGAATAAACTGTGTTTGACTATAAGGTTAATATTTTCAGAGGAAAAAAATACAAGACAGCAGCTTTCAATAAGGCTCAGTCAAATACAGTCAGGGGTTCACATCTGATGTTATTTCAAGAATCCTCACATCCCACTGACCATAAGTCTCTGTGTTGCTAAATACTTCAAAAATTAAACCGTCCAATATTAATATAGTACAGTAGACTCTGTATAGTTTATGATGAATGCATTCAGTCTCTGACAACTAAACTTCACCATCATGTCACACAACATGTTTTCTGTTCACAGAATAAACCTTCAGATCAGACAAATACAATTTCATCTCTAAAATTCAATAAAAATGAGTGGTTTATCTAAAACGTCATATTGTTGAGTCGACATCTTAACCAATCAGCTGTTAGAGCAGGTGAGAGCCAGGCGGTGCAGTCGGTGGAGAGCAACTGCAGCGCCTGGTTCTAAAAACTGCAGCCACCTCGCTCTCGTGGTTTTATTGCCGTCCACTTATGTAATATGTCAGAGCAAGTCGGGATGAAGTCGGACACAAAACTAACCGGCATGCATTGTGCGCCGATCGCCAGTGATTGAATCCGCGCCTATTGTTTTTCGGCACTACCTTTTTCTCTATAGCTGATGTAACGTGAATCACTCCTGTGTGGGATCAATAAAGTTCTTATCTTAGCCATCTGAGAAGATCAAATACATTGTTTTTGGTGTCTAACTGCTTCCCAAGTATATTAGTGCGTGTGTGAATGAATAAACGAGAGGCATTAACGTAAATTTCTTTGTAGAAAGGCGCTTTAGGACATTAAGTCCATTTATTTGTATTAGCCTTGCCACATCCTGGGCTGACACTACTTTCACCTTCAGCCCAAACCCAAGGCTCAGAGCAAGCAGCTCCACTCCAAGCCAAGAGCCCTGGTCCACGGCAATTGGCAAAAGGTGAGGGAAGTCCAGCCCGCAATCTCTCCCACACTGTGAGCTCCAGCTGGAGAACAGATTTAACGTCCTGGGCATCGAGGAATCCCCTCCGCTTCAAAGTGGCTTCTCTCCTCCTCCTAACCCGATTAATGTCTTGCTGCCAGGGGCCCAGGGGGTTAATGGGCCTGCTCCGGGATCCCAGGTCAGGTCCTCGATCTCCTCCTCCCGGTGGAAGATCGTGAAGGAGGCGGCCCTCAGAGTGAGACGATCCAGCGGACTTCCCCACCGTGAGGGGTCATGCGAGCCCGCAGCCACAGCCTTGCCCGCCTCTCACCCTCCGCCGGCATCCTCCCCCACCGAGCTGCAGGGCCTGTCACCTCCTCCACGTCCTCTGTTCACACCAACTACTGTCATAGTGAGTGACTCCATAATGAGACATATCCGATTTTTCAACTCCACCACTCACTGCTTTCCAGGAGCCACAGTCTCAAAAATCCTCAGCAAACTCCCTGAATTACTGCTTTCGCTCCCAGACTCCATACATCGCGTTATCCTCCATGTTGGAACGAATGACGTAGTCCGGTGTCAGTCTGAACTGCTGAAGGTTGACTTTAATACGCTATTCACCACCTTGAAAGACTGCGGGAAGTCAATCTTTATTAGTGGCCCTCTTCCCACACTCGGCCTCGGCGCAGCGGTTCTCTAGACTCCTCTCCCTCCATTCTTGGCTCTGGACTACCTGCAGTACCCTTGGTTTTCACTTTGTCGACAATTTCGACTTATTCTGGAATCGCCCCTCTTTCTGTCGACATGACGGTCTGCACCCGAGTAAATTAGGTAGCCGCATGCTCGCAGCAAACATACAGTATACTGTAGGCCTACATGCCATGGCTCATGCACACGCTTGATTGTTTACATGCCACACCCCCTCCACAGTGCTTTCTCCTCCTCCTTCTCCTACAAAGCCCTCTGTGAGTTCTGCAAATACTGCCCCCCGTATCGACCCCTGGTGGACTAACTGCGCCTGACGAGCACCACTGTGCAGTACGGTATAGCTGCAAAATTCATACCTCTGGCTCCCCCCATGGCCTGGCGGGCTTATTGCACCTCGTTTACCCATTCCTATTCCTGTCCATATTAATAACTCTACTGATCGTCTTCCTCGTCATACTGACAGACCTAGAGGGGTTACAGAGGATAATCTATTAATTATTTCTGGCAACTCCACCACTCACTCTTCTGCTCTCAACACGTTTTCTCCTGACCACATGCACATTCATTTTGGTTTCATCAATATTTGATCAACTAATAACAAGGCTCTTCTTATTAACAACGTGATTGTTGACCATGGCATGGACATAATGGGGTTATGTGAAACCTGGCTGAAACCAAATGAATTTCTTCCCCTTGTTGAAGTCCCCCCCCCCCCAATTATTCCAATTCACATATTGCCCGATCATCGAAATCTGGTGGGGGTGTCGGCCTAATTTTCAACTCAAATTTAGGCCTCTCACACGATCATAGACATAAATTGTCATCCTGTGAAATTCTCACCATGCGCCCCTCTGCTACAGCTGGCCTCGGTTCATTCTACTCAGTCATGTTATATCGCCCACCGGGACCTTATTCTACTTTTCTGGTTGAGTTTTCTGGTTTTCTTTCTGACCTCGTAACCCATGCAGATAACATCATAATTTTTGACGACTTTAACATACGTGTTAACTGTAAAACCGATCCACTCACCAAAGCCTTTACTTCCCTAACTGACACTTTTGGTTTTGCTCAGCTGGTCCATGAACAAACGCACTCCAATGGTAACACACTAGACCTTGTACTCACCCATGGTATTAACATCTACGATCTGTCAGTTTTGTCATATCCTCCCACACTTTCTGATCATTGCCTTATTAAATTTAGAACTGACCTGCCCTACTTGTGGTCAAACCATGTTGATACTTTTAGCAGCCGCCATATTGATGACTCCACCATTTCAAAACTCTGGCCTGCTCCCGCACTCTCTTGCTACTCTGCCAGTGCCACGCTTGATTCCATTGCACCACTACGCACAAAAACACGTCGCTCCAAAAAATACTCGTCCTGGTTCACTGACACCACGCGCACACAAAAACGCATATGCAGAAAGCTAGAACGTAAATGGCACTCATCTAAGCTTGAGGTTTTCTGACTAGCTTGGAGTGACAGCCTTCAGGATTACAAACGTATGCTCTCTGCTGCTCGAGCCTCTTATCTGTCAACTCTTATTAACACAAATAAAAATAACCCGAAATTCCTGTTCAACACTGTTGCAAACCTTACTCGCCAACCCTCTTCTGATACTAACTCTCCATTTACAGCTGATGATTTTCTTGATTTCTTTAATGGCAAAATCTCCTGTATTAGAGATGAAATTAGCAGCCATCTACTTAATAAGTGTGTAAACCCATCCCCTAGCCCGGTTTTAAGAATCTTAGATGAGACTATGACACTCTCGCACTTTCAGACCATCTCTCTAGATGCGTTTTCTAAATTACTACTCTCATCTAAACCTACAATTTGTTTATTTGACCCTCTCCCAGCAAAACGAATTAAAGAACTAGGCACCCCACTACTCAACATTATTAACAGGTCCCTCTCATCTGGCATTGTCCCCATTTCTTTCAAATCAGCTGTAATCAAACCACTACTCAAAAAAACTACTCTTGATCCTGAAGTTCTGAACAACTTCATACCAATCTCAGATCTCCCTTTCATCTCAAAAGTCTCAAATAGTCTCCAGTCAACTTACTGATCACCTTTCACACAATAGCCTCCTCAGTCCTTTTCAATCTGGTTTCAAGTCTCTACATAGCACTGAGACTGCCCTCACAAAAATAACCAATGACCTTCTCCTTGCATCTGACTCCAGTTCTTCTTCACTTCTCATTCTCCTGGATTTAAGTGCAGCTTTTGATACAGTCGATCATAACATCCTGCTAGATCGTCTGTCCAATCACGTAGGCATCCATGGTACTGCACTTTCCCGGTTACAATCCTGTCTGAGTGACAGAAAGCACTGTGTCTCATATAAAAACACTACATCCATATCCTCCTTAGTGCAGTTTGGCGTACCACAGGGATCTGTCTTGGTTCCCTTACTTTTTTGTATATGCCCCTTGGTGACATATTTCGTAGATTTGGCATTAACTACCATTGTTATGCCAATGACATGCAAATTTACATTCCACTTACACCCGACAATCAATGCCAACTTACAAATCTTGAATCCTGCTTATCTGCTGTTACTCACTGGATGTCACAAAATTTTTTTACAGCTGAATGCCAACAAAACCGAACTACTAATCATAGGCCCGAGCATCCAACTACCACTCCTCACTGACCTTAGTCTAAACATCGACAACTGTGTTGTCACCTCAAACTCAGCAGTTAAAAACCTTGGTGTGACTCTTGATTCATCTCTGTCTTTCGATGCTCACATCAGGGAAATCACTCAGATAGCATTTTTCCATCTACGCAACATCTCAAAGATCCGTCCCCTGTTAAATACCTCAGATGCAGAAATCTTAGTTCATGCCTTTGTTTCATCTAGACTAGATTACTGCAATATCCTCCTCTCTGGCCTACCGCAGTGCAGCACAAACAAATTACAACTTGTTCAAAATGCAGCAGCCAGGATACTAACCAAAACCAGGAAATATGATCACATAACCCAAGCTTTAATCACTCTCCACTGGCTCCCGATCCAGTCCAGGCTCCCCCAGTCAGCTCCTTCAGTCAGTAAGGGATGCTGAATCCGTTGATATCTTTAAATCAAGACTAAAAACCTATTTATTTTCCCAAGCATATGGCACAACTTGATAGCACTTTTTAAAATTATTTTATTTTAATTGTTTTTGTAAATAATTGTGCTTATTTGTAAATTGAATTTTTTTCTATTTGTAATTTGTATTTTTCTGATGTATTTTTGTCTATGTGAACTGTAAAGTGTTTCGAGACCATGTTTATGGTGATTTTACACTTTAAATAAAGCTGAATTGAAATTGAATCCGATATGGCGGCGACATTGACGTATCATAGCAGCGGGCAAACCCACTTGATGCAGCGTCTACTTATATATAGGTTTGTTCGAGATGAGCCAGGGTTGCGCAGATTCAATCACTGCCGATCGGCGCACAATGCATGCCGGTTAGTTTTGTGTCCGACTTCATCCCGACTTGCTCTGACGTATTACAAAAGTGGACGGCGATAAAACCGTGAGAGTGAGGTGGCCGCAGTTTTTACAGCCAGGCGCTGCAGTTGCTCTCCACCGACTGCACCGCCTGGCTCTCGCCTGCTCTAACAGCTGATTGGTTAAGATGTCGACTCAACAATATGACGTTTCAGATAAACCACTCATTTTTATTGAATTTTAGAGATGAAGATTGTATTTGTCTGATCTGAAGGTTTATTCTGTGAACAGAAAACATGTTGTGTGACTGATGGTGAAGTTTAGTTGTCAGAGACTGAATGCATTCATCAAACTATACAGAGTCTACTGTACTATATTAATATTGGACGGTTTAATTATTGAAGTATTTAGCAACACGGAGACTTGTGGTCAGTGGGATGAGAACAAACTGATATATGGGTCTGATCACTTTTTTTAATGAATTGACATCATTCTAGACAGGATGTTAGTGTGTCTGTGACATCCTGGACAACTGAAGGCTGCTGGAAACTGTCGGGAAACTGTCCGACTTCACCGCAGCTTTTTGTCACCACCCCGCTGCACTTCTTCCTACGTGCTCAAAAACGTAGGTGCTGATTGGCTGAAGAGGAGTCCTGTGTATCTGCGCTCGATTGCTCTTCCTTCATCCTTAAACGACCCGAATGTCTGTCACAGTAAATTGAAATTGAATTTTGAGAACTGAATTTGAATTGTGAGAACTGAATGTGAAGAGATAGAAATATATATAGAAATAAATTCAATTTCAAATTATACTATTCAGATTCAGTTTTTCAATGCAATGGATTCAAATTAACAATACAATTTCAAATTATGTGATTCAAATTCAGTTTTTCAATGCAATTATTCAAGTTTAGAAATTCAAATTCAAATATAAATGATTCAAATTCAGTTTCTGGTGGCACATATTTCAGCCCATATTATACCTCCTGGACTAGGAGGCTAAGTGATTTAGCATTTTTTTATCCACTTACATTAAAACAGTTAGCATTAGTTTTGCTATGCTACACTGTTGAGCTACTTACCAACTCCGTGATTAAAACAAATTTACGTGGTGTGCCTCAGTTCACTAGTTAGCTTGACAGTAAATTTCAAACCATCTGCAGTAAGAATGGATTGGGTTGCAGCAGCTCTGACAGATTGGCTGGTCACTGGTCATTGCCAGTCAAGCTAAAAATGGGTCAGTGTTTTTTCTGTGTTTAACAAACACCTGCACATAAATAGCAACCTGTATTTTGAATTTACACTGTGTAAACTGTGTACTGCTCAGAGGCACATAAATGCTTTAAAGTGATGTATCAGTTATTCATTATTTGCATCTCTATTCATTAATAATCAGATTGTCAATTCATTATTTAATAAGTCAGAATAAGATTATGGTGTTTTTGAACACTGGAAATTATTTATTAGGCTAAATGTTTCAGGGAAATTGAAATTACGCATCTTATATCAAACCAGGCACTCAGGAGTGATCAGCCTCACCTGTGACTGAATGGAAATGGAGGTAAATGATGTGAAAAGTGTTTCTTGAGTTTCTCACTTGAGTTTAATCTCTTATCTGTCCTCACTCCAGTATGAATTCCATTGGTGTTGTGATATGTCAGATCAGTCCAATCAGCTGCAGTGCTCAGATAATAACTGATATCCAAAAGGGGGCGTGTCAGTCAGTAAAAGACTTTAAAAGGCTGCTCTCACGTATCCTCGCTCCTCATAACACATCTAAGGAATTTATTTTATTTAGATTTTAGATTTGTTTCCAGGGAGATATAATTGAGCTGATTGGACTGAGGTTGTAAATATTGCTGATCGTGCTCTCTAGTATCTGTAGTATTTTAAATATGAATAAATAATGATCATATTTTTATTTATTTTTTTTAAATAATGAATTTAAAAAATATTTTTTTTATGGTTTTAGAATGTAATGCACGTCACCTGTTTCAACAACCAGTCGGCTGGTAGTGAGGTGGCCACAAAATGACCAAAGACGGAATGTTTGCTTGGTAAATTGGTGCTGTTTTTCACCATTTCTTCAGTACTACAAATGCAACTGTAGCCAGTATCTCACTATCACTATCCTCATTCGCATTTTAACCTCACTAACTCCGTGAGGACATCGCCGTCCTCGCTTCCCTCCTCTGTTAAATGGTATCTCCCAGGCGCACCACATCATCAATCGATGTGATATTTGGTAGCTGGAATCTCTCGACTTTTCAAAAATAACATTGTTTTTCTTAAATTTCTTACGTATTTCGCACAAAACCAGCCTAGACACACACAGTCCAAAGGGCTTGGCTGTCGGCTGTGTATTAACCTGACTTCTGCACAACACAACTGATGGTCCCAACCCCATTGATAAAGCAAGAAATTCCACTAATTAACCCTAATAAGGCACACCTGTGAAGTGGAAACCATTTCAGGTGACTACCTCTTGAAGCTCATCGAGATATACAGTACAGGCCAAAAGTTTGGACACACCTTCTCATTCAATGCGTTTTCTTTATTTTCATGACTGTTTACATTGTAGATTCTCACTGAAGGCATCAAAACTATGAATGAACACATGTGGAGTTGTGTACTTAACAAAAAAAGGTGAAATAACTGAAAACATGTTTTATATTCTAGTTTCTTCAAAATAGCCACCCTTTGCTCTGATTACTGCTTTGCACTCTCTTGGCATTCTCTCGATGAGCTTCAAGAGGTAGTCACCTGAAATGGTTTCCACTTCACAGGTGTGCCTTATCAGGGTTAATTAGTGGAATTTCTTGCTTTATCAATGGGGTTGGGACCATCAGTTGTGTTGTGCAGAAGTCAGGTTAATACACAGCCGACAGCCCTATTGGAGAACTGTTAAAATTCATATTATGGCAAGAACCAATCAGCTAACTAAAGAAAAACGAGTGGCCATCATTACTTTAAGAAATGAAGGTCAGTCAGTCCGGA
>CM023139.1:44225633-44248133 GCA_013133815.1 Cromileptes altivelis
GAGCAGAGCGATTTTGTGTGTAAACTAGGGCCGTAACGGTACATGTATTTGTGTCGAACCGTTCGGTACATGACTTTCGGTTCAGCACGACCCTGTACCGAATTATTGGGTGCAGGATATTATTTTATTTTATTTTGTTTTATTTTAATTCTGTTTTTGCGAGCCGAACCATTTAAAATATCTAGTTCCCCGACGGACATAATTGAGTAAAGAAAGAGCATTTCCCTGACCATCGCGCTAAAGAAATAATCAACGCCATTGGAGTTGAGTAAAATTGTTTAAGCTGCACTTTAGATATAAGCATGTTTTGTTTACTGCACTTTAACAAAGTGGGAAAGCTAAAGTTCCTAGTAAAACTGAATCTGAGCAGGCTTTAAAGCTGACCAGCTGCACTGCACTTTTTATTTTAATGGAGTAAAACTGTTAAAGCAGAAATGTATATTTATATTTTTCATTCAATTTTGTTTTTCACTTTTATATTTCTACTTTCATTCAAACAATGTGAAAAAGTAGGATTTTACATATATATTTGTTTCATTCAAAAATTGTGTAAAAAGAGTTAACTGCTGTGGTGGTATGTTTTAATAAGGTTACCAATAAAGAAAAGATATTTAATAGTTGTCTATGTTTTTCATCACTGTACCGAAAAAAAAAAGAACCGTGACTTGTGTACCATTACACCCCTAGTGTAAACTGTTTGCAGAAGGAAATTAATGTGTATGTCAGCATTCATCAATTTGTATTGTGTTCTGTTGTGTTATTTGTTATATGCGTTTATGTCTTTGAAATATGTAAGTAAAACATGACAAGACATTAGAAATATAACACAGCTAAATTAGTCAGCAATTAGCAGATTTAAGCTACGGATTAGGAGTTATTTAAATCGACTTAATACATGTGAGTTCTGCATTTCTGGCATTCTGTTCCCACTTGAATCAGTGAAGAGAGAGAACTCCACAAAGTTATCTTCCGTTTGAATGGTGACATTGTGAGACCCATGTCACTGACAAAACACTAAGCTATCAGTGATTGCTGTCAGAAGGTGCGGTACGCGTTATATTAAGTGTTAGATCACTATACATTCTGAGTTTACTGTTGACTGCTCCGGTGGTTGCATATCTGGTTGTATTAAACCATGTTGCGAATCAGTGACAAAGACTGATTAATGGTATTACTAGATTTGATTTTTAGATTGAATTTCATTGAATTTGATGATTTAACAAATAAAGTCTTTCCTGGCTGGCCTTTTTTAATCCATAAACAGTTTTTAAATAGATTTACATAGAAATTACAATATCACAAGATATTGGGGGGTAGAACAAAACCTAAGTTATGGGTTAAGTTCTTCTAGTCGAAAAGACATATACACATTTATATCACAATGTAAAATTACACATGACCTTGAGGACTTTATCCATAATACCCTCTTCTCTCACCCCTCAGGAGGCTATCATATGTGAAATTCTTGAACTGAAACATGATGATTGTCCTGAATATGCTGCTAATTTTTACGTGAATTTGACCAAAAATCAGTTTGAGAATAAAATTGAGGTAAAAAAACAAAACAAAACAGCTTACATAGTTGCAGAAGCTTGTGTAATTTATATCTTCAATGTCTTGTTTTTGTAGTCAGGATTATAACCTAAAGCCCCATTTCCACCCAAAACTTTAGGTGTAGTACCTTTACAATGTAATGTAAGTCCTACAGACACATACCTAGACCTTTGTTCTGCTCAGCATTTCCACCACAGACAGTACTCGTTCATGTGGACGGGGTTGTTTTCACTCACTGCTATTTCCAGCTCTCGCTGTATTTCCTTGTCACTGTGATACAGAGGGAAGTCTGCACCTAATTTTTTGTCCACAAAGAGGAGTTTCATGCCAACAGTTTGGAACAAAAAGAACAGGCAGGAGTGACAGTCTTCTCAATAAGATATTTTGTGCGTTGAGACCTTATTGAGCAAGATTTTTGTGCTGCTGGAATGCACTATAATGATGCCCTGCCATGTTTTTTCTCCAAGTGAGGAATGAGAATTCATTAATATATTTTTAAATGCTTGAAGATCCAATCTGATGGTGCTGATGGATTTACTTCATCAACTCATGCATTGAGTAACTTTATAAGTAAACGTTCTACCCAAAAAGGTGCCGGTTGCTGCCAGCAGGTGGCACACTGAATTACAGAATTTTTTCTCTGTCCACAGCCGCTACTAGAGGCAACAAAACATCCTTTAATTTTATAGTTTGCCAATGTATGTGAAACTTGCCACTGTATGAACAGTTGTCACATAAGCTTCAAAATCAGCCACAGAGCACCCCTGAGCAACAGTGATGGTTCTCTATTGACCAATTAATTGTCAAATTAAGTGTTTCTGGCTCCACTTTTAGTACCAGATTAGTGCGCTAGGTACCCCAACAGAGGGGTGACCAAAAAATGACGACGGTTCTGTTAGTAGTACGGCTGGGGGGTATACTGGTTCGTACCTGGTATTTATTTTCATTATGATATGAATTTTTCATATACCGCAGTACCGGTGAATAGCCCAAAGAACATCCAGAACGTGCGCAGCGGGAAAATGTTTCAGCGGGGACCCATTTCACCGCTGCACACCACAGGCGTGCTAGAGCCAGTGAGAGTGAGAGCATAGAGCAAAGTTTAGAGGCAAGAATGGCTGTCGGAGAGAGCCAAAAATAGTTAGAGTAGTATAGTATAGAGTTTCCCCTATATGCACAGTGGAGTTTCGCCCCAATGTGCGCGCACGCACGCACGCACACACACACACACACACACACACACACACATATACACCAGAGGCTCGGGCCGCATTTTCCTGACCCGAGTCCGAGACAATTATAACTGAACAGGGACATATGGAGCGGAGCCTGTGTTGCGTTCAGGCGTTGTCATGTAAACAATAAATTCCAGCACTTGAATAGGCCATATCACAACGCAGCAGCATGTGAAGTGGACCGAACCAGAGCAAAATACAGTCAAATACCATGAAACCAATATGATTTTTTAAAAAAGCATGATATTAAAATTTTGTCATTTTGAATTTTGTCATACCGCCCAGCCCTAGTTAGTACCATCCATGACTTTTCCCAATGGAAACAGAAACTAAGCGTTCTAATGTTGACTGAACTGAACTAAACTGAACCGGACTGCTTGGTGAAAATGAGGCTAAAAAGCCCTCATAGCTCACTGGTTGGTCCAGTACATTGTTACTTAATCACTGAGGCTTGGTGACTGTGATGTGTTTCAGGCCGTATGGGCACTGGGGAACATAGCAGGAGATAATGCTGAGTGCAGAGACTACGTGCTCAACTGTGGTATCCTGCCATTTCTACAACAGTAAGCATTCTTCCTCTGTCTGTCTCAGTGTAGTGGGGTTTCCATCCACCTTTTTTCTTTGGCATTTTCAAAAATTGCGGAAAAAAACTTGGATGGAAACACCAGAAATTCGAAAAAAGGCTGAAAATTCGCAAAAATGTTTTTACGCTTGGAGGGGGTGGATTTGTCAGCGTATCAATAAAAGATAAATGGGACTTTTTGCTATGGAAACAGGTTTTATGAATAAACGATGACGTACTGGCACACGGATCCTCAAATGTGGCCCTTGACATACGGAAATGTTTCAGCCAGAGTTCGTGAGTGAAATGCTGCTGGACAACTACTTCCCAAAAATCCTTCACACGCCTACGTTCCCATACACACGGAGAACGACGCGGTGGTCTCCTTCCAGCTATTTCCGACAGTACTCTTGACATTAAACTTCTTCTTTGTCATCTCTTCTTCAAGATGGTTAGGTATGCTGTGAACGCTGACAAAATGCTAACCAGAGCTGACAGGTTTATCAGGAATCTGTCCATGGTCAGTTGTTTAGTGTCAGTTGAGTGTGTTGTTGTTTACAGTGGGCATAAGACGCTCTCTTATGACATCATCTCATGGCGCACTCTTCTTCTACGGGGTTGTTTTTATTTTGTTCATTTTTCACAAGAAGCACCACCTACTGCTCTTCCTGTTGACTCCCAATAATCGCAAAACAATAACGAATGGAAACGGCCATAAATTCTCATTTTCTTTTGCCCATTTTCACAAAATTCGCTCAAAAATTTCGATACATTTGGATGGAAACCCCACTTGTGTCAAACATCATGTGATACTAACTGACTCTTGTGTTGTCATATCCAGGCTACTTGCTAAATCCAAACGTCTCACAACAACCCGCAATGCAGTGTGGGCTCTGTCCAACTTGTGCCGAGGGAAGAACCCACCACCAGATTTTGCTAAGGTGAGTCTGTCAGTACATTTACATGCACGCAGTAGTTGAGCCAAGCTCATAGCTCGGCTAGTCAGTCAAGTTGGACTTACCGTCTTGTCTGAGTATACATGCAGAAGAGAAAATCAAATTTCTGACCAAGTACGTCTGACTCCGCCTCGATATGCAGAACTGTGTCTTTTTAATACAGTGTGTATTGAACTAGTTCCAGTTCTTGTTCAGAAACTTTTTAAAATACAGTAAATCCGCATTTCGCGTCTTTCTACCATCCATAAACTTCAAAATGTTAAGCTGCTTTAGCTGTCAGAGCATGAATGTAGTTTCCTCGTCCGTCCAGAAGTGCCTTTTCTGCTTCTTGGTCGCCATGGTGTTTTTTGTTTTTTGTTTTTCCGGCAGTTACTGCACTGCTGCTACATCATCTCTTTCTTCTTCTTCTGGGTGAAAGCCCACAAAAGAAAAAGTGGTGCACGCGTAGAACGCCAAGTCTGACTCCTGTCGGACTAAGTGGATACAATGCAGCAATAGTTTGATTTTCAATCGAATTATCTAGGTGTGTTAGTCGAGCTACAGATAGTCCAATTTCAGTCGGACTAAGCTGTTAATATGCATTTAGAAGTCCGGTTCAGTCGGACTAAGCCAATAATTTGATTTTCTCAAGCTGCATGTAAACATACTGTATGTGTCATAACTTAATTTGAATACTGGAGCCAATTTGCCTTGTTTCTGCTTGCATAATTAATTTTTGAATTGCTCCTTCAGCACTGGCATTAAACTGACCTGGGCGCTTGTCTCTGTGACTGGTGTTTTTCAGGTGTCTCCTTGTCTCAGTGTGCTATCCAGGCTTCTTTTCAGTAGTGATCCAGATGTGCTGGCTGATGCTTGCTGGGCTCTGTCCTACCTGTCTGACGGCCCTAATGAAAAGATCCAGACGGTCATTGACTCCGGGGTCTGCCGCAGACTGGTGGAGCTGCTCATGTAAGAAACTGACTCACTATTTCCTGACTCAGTAGAGGAAGAACAGCCCAAGCTGAAATGTCAAAATTTCGGGCTGACATGTATGTGACAACATATGACCAGGTGTCCCATAACAATGAAATTATAGACAAGGTGAGCCCATTATTTTCTCTTGGGACACCACAGGGTACATTATCATGTTTATGCTGAAAAGGAGGCAATGTCTCAGTTAGTTAGCCACTTTTCCAGGGTGCAAACGTGTCACCTTTGGGTGAAAATCACAATTTTGAATCCAAACCAGGTGTGATTCATGTAGATCTGACGTTTAACATCGAGTCGGCATACTGTGTGGTGGAATGCAATGTGTGACCATCAATAGTGGTATCGCTGTTCGTTGATTGACCCTTGCTCTCCACTGTCGCTAAAGTTACGCTTGCTCTATATAACTCTTGGCTCGACTCGATTATCAGTGGTACTGGTCAGGTACCACAGAGGAGAATTTCACACTTACTGCAAAGACAGTCTGCAAGTTTGTTGAAGAACATCAGCGAAGTTCAGTTCAAAGTACATTTTCAGGAAAATGGCCCCAGATAAGGGGTGAGTAGAGGTTGACAGCATCGCCAGTTCATTTTGATCCAAAAGTGTTTTTAAAGAGTTTATATAGCTTAAGAAGGAGAAGAATTTTCTCAACACAAAAAGGAACACTTCATCCTTCAGTTTATCACAAACATACAACATCAGCACATCTGAAGATACATGGTTTTCACTGGACAGGAAGGGAATGAAAAAAGTGACTAATGCCAGGTTCAGACTACACAATATTAGCCTGTTAATAGCGCGATGCGGCGTTGTGCAGTGTCGGCTCGCATCGTGAACCACAATGAGTGTCATACGCAGTAATCCATCGTTTTATCTCGTGTAGTGTGTCATAGTAGACGACAACGAACGCCACGTCTGGGACACATCTCGACGTCATGACAGAGTCTAGTATATTTGATTTTCTTTTTGTCGTCCTTTACTAACTTTTGCAGAGTTTTATCTTGCAGGCATGTAGCCATTTTTCTGCCATGTTTCGCATCCTGTAGGTGATATTTTTGTGGGCGTGTTACACCAAAACCTGTTTCCCCCCCAGCAATATTTTTGCAAGCGCACCGTTGCTGTGGCACCACCCAGAACGATTGTGATTGGTTGAAAGAAGTACAAGCAGCCAGGGTTTTTTTTTCTCCAATCTCAAAGTGAGAGTTGGCCCAGCCAGACCTTTCTTTTCTTGAGAAAGGTCTGGTGAGCGAGACTAGCTTCAGCATAATGTTTTGCAATTGCATAGTCCATGTTACCTGTGCGAATTGCAGTTTTGTGTTCTGATATTCATTGTTTGAGGGGTCTTTTAGTTTGTCTGATGTATGAGAGACCACAGGGACATGACAGCATATAAATCACGTCGTTGTTTTGCAGTTTATAAATCCTCAAATGGGAATTTTCTTTCCAGTGTGGGGATGGTTGAATTCATTGTCCAGTCGATGGCGATAAGGAAAAGGAGGGGTGACAGTAGAAAGCCTTGGCTTACTCCTGTTTTTATATGGAGGGTGTCCGAGAGCTTACCATTTGAGATGACCTGACCTGTGAATCCATCATACATGCTTTTGATGATGTTGACCAGTTTTATGGGTATTCCATAATGTCAGAGCAGCTTCCACAGGATATTTCTATCTAGACTGTCGAAAGCCTTTTCGAAGTTGAAGTTTCGAAGTTTATGAATAGCAATGACTGCCATTCGATGCACTGTTCGACAGTTATTCTGAGTGATGCAATGTCATCTGTACAGGAGTTGTTTCTCCGGAGACCTGTTTGTTCCTTCCTGAAAATCTTGTTTAGTGGTTCTTGCATTCTGTCCAGGATAATTCGGCAGAGGATTTTGCTGGGGACTGAGAGGAGCGTGATGCCTCTCCAGTTTTTACATTCACTGAGGTTTCCCTTCTTCGGGACTGTGACAATTAACCCCTCCTTCCAATCATTGGGAATCTCCTCTTTTCCCAGATGTCATTTAGAAGCCCATGGACGATATCAGTGGTAACGTTGATGTCTGCTTTCAGTACATCAGGTGGGATGTTATCCTTCCCTGGTGCCCTGCTCAGCTTCAGTTTATTGCTGGCTCTGCTTATTTCCTCCTTTGATATCCTACCACAGTTGATGTTTAGGTCTTTTCCCGCTTCCTCGATAACTGGTGGAGTGTCTGCGGGGGGTCTATTCAGGACCTCTTCAAAGTGTTCCTTCCAGCGCGCTAATTGCTGGGATTCTTTGATGAGAAGGTTTCCCTGCTTGTCCCTGATAGGCCGGTTTGTGGTCCGTTTTTTCCCAGACAGCTGACGGGTTATTCTATACAGTTCCTTAGCGTGCCTTTCTCTAGCTGCTGCCTCTGCTTCATTGGCCAGCTCCTCCGTTTGTGCTTTCTTATCCCTCCTGAAGCTTTTACGGACCACCCTGTTCTTTTCTTGGTGGTCCTGTCGGAGGCGTTTCTTCTTGTTGTTGTCTGTCTCTCTGAGTTTTGCTTTGATGTCTCGTCTAGCTTCGATCTCCCTCCAAGGTGTATCTATAATCCAGTCTTTTCTTCTGGGGTCTCTGTAGCCCAGGACAGATTCGCAGGTGTTAATGACAGCCACCTTGCATCTTTCCCATTTATTGTTTATGTTATCTCCTTCTGCTAGTTCTTGGAACCAGTTGTGAAGATGGATTTCCCATTCCTGTCTTATTTTGTTATCCTTCAGTTTCCTCATTTCAAATCTTCTCTGAACCCTGTTCCCGACTTTCTTCTTCACTGCCAGTTTCATTCCCAGTTCTCCCATGAGAAGATGGTGGTCAGAGTCTATATCAGCGCCCCTCTTGACTCTGACATCAAGGAGAACTCTCCTCCATTTCCTGTCTATTGCAATGTGGTCTATCTGATTTTCGGTGTGGTGGTCTGGGGATATCCAGGTAGCTTTGTGGATTTGTTTGTGTGGGAAGAGACTGCCTCCTATCACTAGCTCATTGAGGGCACAGATGCTGGCAAAGAGGAGCCCATTCTCATTCATCTGCCCCAGTCCTTAGGTCCTCATCGTTCCTCTCCAGTCATTGTTATCCTTTCCAATTTTTGAATTCAGGTGAACTGGCACCTCTCCAGCCACCAGTCCACGCTCCATATTTTGGTCCGGACGGGGACTCGAACAGGCGACCCTCCGGTTCCCAACCCAAGTCCCTATGGACTGAGCTACTGCCACCCCAGTTAATGTCTGTCTGGAAGACAGCCTGCAGTTGTTGGTGAAAGGTCTCTTTCTCTTCAAAAACAGCCGTGTTGGTGGGAGCGTAGCACTGGATGAATGGGATATTGCATCCTTTTGATGTAAATCTGGCTGTGATGATCCATTCTGAAATTGGTTCCCATTCAATGACGCTTTTAACTGCACCTTTTGAAAAGAGTAGTCCTACTCCGTGTGTGTGTGTGTGTGTGGGTATTCTTCTTTGGGGTTGCCTGAATAGAGAAAGGTCTCTCCAGTGGCAGCTGTTACTTCTCTAAAGGTATTCCATCGGCTCTCACATACACCAACAATGCTTGCATTTCTTTGGTCAGTTGTGCCAGTTTTCCAGTTTGGTATAGTGTTCTGACATTCCAGCATCCAATTCTCGTTCTTGACTTCAGCTTCAGAAGACATTTCCCCCCCCTGGGGGTTCTGATGAGTTTGCCCCAGGCGGTTCATACATCCCACTTGCGGGTCGTCAGTTAGGCTTCGGTCAGTCAGAGGTAGAGTTTCCATAGTTTCGGTTTCTGTAACCAGTTTATTTTTCCAGGGACAGGTAGTTAGCCCATCGCCCAACCCCCAACCTGGAGGGCCAGGGATTTCTTTACACTTGCCTTGTGCTAGGAGAGTGGTCTTCCCAGACTTGAGTAGTCTCTCCAGCTGCTTGCAGTGACCTATAACTGGTCTTTTTGCTGCTTGCTGTTGGCCACATTGTTTGGCTCTTCCACCAACCAGCTTGGAACTTCACTGTTGATCAATACAGATTCCTCCGCTGAAGGTTTCCATCTGTCATTCCTGCTGCCGATGTCTTCACCTGAACTCCGAACCCTTTCCAGTGTTCCTGTGAGACCTTCTTGGCTACTGTAACGACCCAGGGGATTCTGAGTCCCCCACCATACGTCGCTCTCACAGGCAATCCCCTACTTCCCTGGTGTGCACCACTTAGACATTACTGACATTAGAAGACCTTCTTTTGTTGTTTTTTGGCCAATCTTTTAGCCAATTGTTTTAATTATGATAGATGAATTTATCAAAATGCTTTACACGGTTTCTGTAATTTATGTACATGGTTCAACCACCATGTCGCACAAATTCTCATGTAAATCCGTATGATATTAGTTTGCTGCTACAGAGGAGTTGAGCAGACCTACATGAGCAAAATAAATTGTGTCTGACTTTAAGGTTAGTATTTTCAGAGGGGAAAAAAACAAGACATCAGCTTTCATCAAAGTTCAGTGAGAAAGTTAGGGCTTCACATCTATACAGATGTTATTCTCAGAATTAGAATAGAATTCTCTATAAATGTGGCTATTGTGGCTCTATGGGCTATTATCCACAGGATAATCAGCCCTGGCCTTTAGCTTTTTGAGTTTCCTCAGAAGATATAACCACATTGAAAGTCAGCCTCACACATGTGAATGAACCAGTGAGTGGATGAAAATGTAGGGGGGTCATTCGCACAAAATCCTGGCGTCAAAGATTCCAAACATGAAAATTTTAAAAAGGCATAAATAAGGTAATTTTCTTTTGAAACATCAAAACAAGGTCTTAAGTAATCAGGACTATTGATCTCGAAACATATATTGACACTATACATTTATACTATATATACACTATATATTTTTATTCACATTTCACCAAACAAGTCCTTGAGAAATCTCATTACTGCAACAATCCAAAACACCAAAAACCTTAGAAAAACAAATAATTATTTATATTTTTAAAAATGAATAATTAATCGACCTGAAGAGAATTACATGAAACTCTGAAAAAAGTTTTTTTTTTTTTTACATAAATGTATTTATTTAATTTTGCTGATTTCTCTCATTACCACAACACCCCCTACAATCTACAAGCAATGTTTTTGCGATATTTCATGATTACTCGACGTATTTTGAAAGTCATGCTGCAAAACTGTAATAACAAACTTAAATGTTCGTTACACTAATTAAAAAACAAAATATAATTGGTTAATTAAATAATTAACCTATATGTTAGCACCTGTTTCGGTAATGATATACATGTTTCGGTAATGAGATTGATGATTTCGGTAATGAGAATTACTGAATGAAAAAACATTAGTTCCGCTCAGCTCATAACTTTACTGGGGTTAACAACAGTTTGGTTAAAAACATACACAATTCACATACATACAACATGGAATTTATTAACACCTCACTTGGTAAGAACAACTTGTGAAATGTGCAACACAGAACACAAGTTAATCTATTCAATAATCAATAATAATAACTCAATAAAATGTAACATTAGAATAAAAAACTGTTTATTTAAAAGAGCAACATGGAAGATGGAATTTAATAACATTGCAAAGAACTTAACACATGGGGCGTCGGTGGCTTAGTGGTAGAGCAGGCGCCCCATGTACAACATGTTGCACGCTTGTCTGTCCTATCAAATGAAGGCTAAAAATGCCCCAAAAAAATCTTTAAAAAAAAAAAAGAACTTAACACACATACAACATACTGAACCCCCCCCCCCCCCCCCCCCCCCCCCCCCCCCCACACACACACACACACACACACACTCACACTCACATACACACAC
Source organism: Cromileptes altivelis (assembly GCA_013133815.1). Classification (NCBI taxonomy): domain Eukaryota; kingdom Metazoa; phylum Chordata; class Actinopteri; order Perciformes; family Serranidae; genus Cromileptes; species Cromileptes altivelis. Next base: position 44,236,705 of record CM023139.1, read on the forward strand.
CACACCACACCTACACCTACACACACACACACACACTTGGGGGGTGGAAGTCTGCACTAGAGTCAATTGCAGCTGTGGGGGGCTTGGTGCTGCCTGTTCATCTTGGACCTGTACCTGTACAGCATCTGGCTCACTGATGGAGGGAGGGGTCAAATCCAGGATTCCATTTAATGCTTTTTTAAACATAATACCTTGCTGAATTTTGTCTCCATTGTTTTTTTTTTTCCTTTCATGTTGTTTAACAGTAAGCTCCTCCGTCTTTTTCAATAATCCATTTTGATTTCTTCTCTGATATCTGAAAGAAGTGCGGTAGATATCAGAATTGATAATATATCAGAATTATCAGAATTGATAATAATCAGAATATTTGCCTCTACAATAGTTACAATCTAATAATATTGATTGATTAATAACAAATGCACAGTGAGTGAGTGAGCGAGCAGTGAGTGAGTGAGTGAGCGAGCAAGCAGTGAGTGAGTGAGTGAGCAAGCAGTGAGCGAGCAAGCAGTGAGCGAGCGAGTTAGTGAGTGAGTGAGCAAGCAGTGAGCGAGCGAGTTAGTGAGTGAGCAAGCAGTGAGTGAGCAAGTTAGTGAGCGAGCAAGCAGTGAGTGAGTGAGTTAGTGAGCAAGCAGTGAATGAGTTAGTGAGCAAGCAAACAGTGACTCCCCCAATCCCAAAGTGATCGCTAGCAACTCAAGCCCTAAGCACTCACAGACTTGATTACTCTCAGGTGCTAGTGATTGAGTGTGTTAGGCTACAAGTGCTCCGATTGGCATAAATACAAATGGGACACCACTAACGTTAGGGATCACGTTACCTTGTCAACTTTTGACAACGAGCCATGTTGACAGTTGCAGGTTTAGGACTTTTCATTTTGCATTTATCACTTTGCACACGGCCAAGGCGCAGGAGAAGACAGCTGCCTGATTTAACCTTTTTTCTAGCTCTTGTTCTACAAGCAGGACAACAGGTTGGTGAACTATTTCACTATTTCTCCCTTTTTCTTTTTTTTTCTTTTTTTATAAATAAAACATCAAAAAAATAAGGAGCATAAGTGACACCTGCCAAGTAGTCTATTTGATGAGTAGGCTGTATTAATTCATCACCCTTTAATGTTTTCATTTTTATTATGATGTTTCCAACCCTAGTTGTTAATAGTTTGTTTGTCTTCATAGGCATATCAGCGAGGCCCATATGCCATACTCAACAATCACATGCCAACCTTTTATGGTCTCTTGGTCATCTTAAACCTAAGAAGAGACCATGGATGGGGCCCAGCTTTTGAAGTTCTTGTTTTCATTTACTGGTCACTCCGGGTCACATCTCGAGCTTTTGATGTCCCAAAGTCGTCTGTGTGCACAATTGTGCACAGGATTGCACTGGCCATCAGAAGATCCAAATCAAGGGTCATCTTCTTCCCTGCCATACACCAGCTGGAGGAAGGGGATTTGGGCAGCTGGCCCAGCATGAGGCCTTCAACAATGCTGTGGGGGCCATAGATGGCTGCCAGATATGCATCAAACCACCTAGATGTGAGCAGTATGATTACTTTGATTACAATCAGTTTCATTCAATTCAGTTACAAGCCATCTGCGACTCAACCGGGAGATTTTTGGACATTTATGTTGGTTACGGGGGATCGGTACATGACACCAGGGTTTTGAGAAACAGTCCAGTTTATTTTAATTCCTTGGAAGAGCCAGAGATCGAGCCTGAGGAGCCTGGTACCCCTGCTCCCCCTTCTCCAGTTAAAGACACCCAAGAGAGAAGTGGAGCCCACATCAGGGACAGGCTATGTACCCAAATATCAGCCCCCCAGCAACCTTAGGCCATTTGAAGAAAGCAGTACAGTGGAAGCCTTTTTTCTGAATAGTTTTTGCCTGAGATAAATGCCCTTCTTGTTTTGCCATTTTAGACACAATTGTGTTTACCTTTTCTGTTCAGCCATGAAAATGCCAGTTTATGTTAAACGTCTACAAAAACTCTACCTTATTGAGTTCAGAGGTTATGGTTTGTGATGGATGCAACATTTTCTTTGAATGACAGCATACAATTCAGGTGCGCACCTTAAAATATTGACATATATTGATATAGACTTACTTACAACAAATGCACCTACTAGAAATCACAATTAAACAATAACACAGAAAACAAATGGAGATGCCAGCCAACTCAATTTTAATGTGAAGCAGCTTTAAATAAATACATTTTCATTTTTTGTTCAACACAGAATTCTAAATGATATAAAGAAACCCCTAGGGTCCACAACTTAAGATTTTCATTCTGCAGGATTAATTGAAAGTTATTTTTGTTTGTCAACTAATGCTCCAAATACGCTGATGAGCCTATCAAGCTGCTCCTCCTTTTTCTTCTCTCTCCTCTTCTTTTAAATCTAGCTCTCTCTGCCTACTTTCCTGTCTCTCTGTATATTCTTTCAGGTACTCCACAACCTCATTGTTTCTTTTTTTGGGGTTGGGAGCTTGGTCTTGATCTTCATTTGGGGTGGTGGAAGACAAAGTTGAGGGGATGTGAGCTTGGTCTTAGATTTCATCCTGGGTAGTGGTAGTGGAAGTGGAGGTGCTGGGTGTCTCTCCATCCTCTGCATCTGAAGCCACTGCTGTGGCTATGACATTAAGGGGTCTGATGGAGTGTCTGTGCCCAAGGGCATTGTGCATCGCCGCAAAGAATGGCCAAGTCCCAGCTGTGGTCTGCCCCTCTGTCCCCGAACCCGTCTTTGGCAGGATGAGGTCCTGTGGTTAAAAATGTAATGTTATACATAAGTTACAGGCTAAACCTTTTCTCTCTCCTTCTCACTCTTATTTTTATTTGTAAAAAAAAAACAAAACATCATATCAGTAACTTGGACAATTGTTGAAGATTCACCAGTGTTAAGTAAACCCATTCTAAAGAAAACAAAAACATAATAATAACAACAATAACAACCCAGGTCTTCAGACAGCCCATTCACACAGGCTGAAAATAGATGATTCATCCTATATCTCCACTTCAAATTATCCCACTTCCTGCCTGCTTGGTATGGGGTGATGATATTTTCAAGGCCCATTTCTTGTAATATCTCTCTGTTGTGTGTAAAAAAACAAACAAACTTGGCCATTGTCTTCGTGAAAGTTTACAGTAACAGTAAAGGTACCCCCCCCCCCCCCCCCCCCCCCCCACACACACACACACACACACACACACACACACACACACACAGAGTTTAGACTACTATCATCCATACTGTAGTAGCAGCCAAAACTCTCACATTTTTCTTAAGTTATGTATTGTAGACTTGCTACTTAATCAAAGCCTTCTACAGACGAATGTCGGTGGATGGTGAATTTTGCCTCGTGATCCACCCTTAACTGGATGAACTGGAGGGTTTGTTGTTCACTCCCTGATTGAAAATAACATGCTCCCTGATTGAAAATAACATGTATGGGTGACAATTTTGTTCATACCACACCACCGCAGCTGTCCTCTTTGCGAGTGGGAGGTGGGAGCGGCCACGCGGCTTGGCGCAGCCAGTGTGGATGACACAATCGGTTAACATGGGTGCTGAAAGGAAACTGGCTTCGCTTCGAGGCTATTTGCAGCGCTTCCGCGGTCGTTTATAATGTTATAGATAATTGTTTTATGTGTTTTAATGTGTAGGTATGTAAATGTTTTCAAAGACATTTATGTTGAAATAAAAATACCTACAAGTAGTTATGTTTCCTTGTATTAATACATTAATACATATAGAAGTATGTTTCCTTGAATTAGTTTGCCCTCTTGTGGACAAAATGCGAAAAAATTTTTTTCGAATGGTTCGAACCTATGAGTTATTTTTAGAAGGAATATTCGAACGTCATTTTTGAGCAATTTTGACAGTCCTAGAGTGCTTATGGCTTGAGTGAGTGAGTGAGCGGGCGAGTGAGCAAGTGAGTGAGTGAGTTAATGAGCGAGCAAGCAGTTAGTGAGTGAGTTAGTGAGCGAGCAAGCAGTGAGTGAGTTAGTTAATGAGCAAGCAAGCAGTGAGTGAGGGAGGGAGGGAGTGAGTTGGGCGGGCAAGCAAGTGAGTGCTTTTGTTTGAGTGAGTGAGTAAGCAGTGAGTGAGTGCTTATGTTTGAGCGAGTGAGTAAGCAGTAAGTGAGTGCTTATGTTTGAGTGAGCGAGTGCTTAGGGCTTGAGTGAGTGAGCGAGTTAGTGAGTGCACATTTAAGACTTGAGTGGGTGAGTGATTATGTGTAATAACCAATGAGACTCAGTTCAACAAAGCTAACATTTAATAACATGCTAGATAATGTAACAATAGCTACATAGGACAAGATCTGCTTATCGACTTTTCTGACACCTTTCTGACCTTTCTCTTTTTTTCCTCTTGTATTCCTCCAGGAGTTTTGGTTGCTGTAGATTTTGTCTCAGTGTTTTTTTAATATAACATTAGCTGCAGCTTTATTAAGTGTGCAGTACATCAGCAAAAGAAATCATGTTGATATTTTAATCAACTAATTCAATGATAGTTCTGCAGGTGGTGTTAAAGTCACTAAAACTATCCAGCTAAAATAGCACTAGCTGATTTTGTTTGGCTTTTGGTAAAAATCAGCATGTGTGCCACTTTTGACCTTCTATACAGATGCAGCGGCCTCGAATTTCCCCTAATCTCGTGTTGGGGCCCTGGCCGGTCCGTGACCGGTCCCTGCTCTGCAGTAGGCGGGTTCGTGACTGTAATGAGATCCCCCGCGATGACGTCATCGGCGCGGGGCCGACTCGTAACGCCCCTAAGCTCCATTTGCGGAAACTACCTGCACTCGTTTATCAGTCCACCAGGAGGAGCAGTCATTATAATTGGTTACCGTGTCTGAAAACAGCGGCTCTATGTACTGTCACATGCCTACAGTATTTAATGTGTACAATACAAGGGAGTGCGCTTCCCACACAAAGCATCTTTTATTGAGCTATTTGGGTCATCAACCATTATCATGCTGCGGCTTTGCTGAGTCTTCTTTGTTGTTCATTAGATCTACACATAGCCTACACTGCTGTAAGAAAAACTGCTTGTCTAGTAGAGCACCCTGTGCAGAACTTCATACATGGGGCGGACGCGCTACCAACTGCGCCAAATCTCCACCACATGATTTCGTAACTTTGAGCTGATGAATGTAGAGGAGTAAAAATCTTTGCCCCTGAGATGTGTTCCTGTGAGAGACACGCCATCTCCTGGTGACACCCTGCAATTGAATGAAGAGCCGTGTTTATAGTGGATTCTGGGCACACCCCCAAGAGGAGGGGGGGGACTCCCTGTGGCTGGTAGCTGACTGGGAGCTGGCTGGCAGCCAGCTGGGAACTGGATGGCCTCTGGCTGGGAGGGGAAATTCGAGGCTGCTGCATCTGTACATTCATTCATTCATTCGTCTTCTATCCGCTTCATCCTCTTGAGGGTCGCAGGGGGGCTGGAGCCTATCCCAGCTGACATCGGGCGAGAGGCAGGGTACACCCTGGACAGGTCGCCAGACTATCACAGGGCTGACACATAGAGACAAACAACCATTCACGCTCACACCCAATCTGCATGTCTTTGGACTGTGGGAGGAAGCCGGAGTGCCCGGAGAGAACCCACGCTGACATGGGGAGAACATGCAAACTCCCCACAGAAGGGCTCCCATACCCGGGATCGAACCGGCAACCCTCTTGCTGTGAGGCGACAGTGCTAACCACCACACCACCGTGCCGCCACCTTCTATACATCTAGTGTAATAATCACAAACCTATAGGTGGCGCTAGATGCTCCTACAATACCAAAATAAAATAAAATATATTTGATTATAAAATAAAATACAATAAAGACACTTGAAAAAGGGTAAATTCTCACTACTGCAACAACAATTCCCATTACCGCAACAGGCATGACAGTGTAGTGGTATATGAGAAGTGTGTTGTGGAGGATGAGAAGAGCTAGCATGTTTTGCTAACACTAGTGAAGGCATTATGACTTGGCAAAAAAAATGGTGTGGCTCGTGTTAGGAATTTATTTACCTTAATACTGATCAAATATTGATAGTCAAAGCTTTTTTCAAACAAGTAGTATCTCATGTTGCAGTAATGAGAATCAGTTTTGTCATGTACAAGGGCTGGAGAAAGAAATTTTAAAGTGTGAAAAAAAGAGTTAGCATACCTTGTATCCATCTTGAAACTCCCTCTCTTTGTGATGCATCTTGGGAAAATAAAACTTTATTGAAAGAATCTTGTAGTAGGGGATGGGCAAACGATCAAAATTCATTATTCGATCATCAAAAAAATTAACAATTATCAATTATCGATTAATTGATAAGTGAGTATTTCAGAAGAGAAAACAAAAGAGTGCAGTGCAGACTGTCGCTGCAAGACAGCGCAGCTGCCCCAGTTTTGAGCTTCAACCCCCCAAAGCCAAAGAGGAAGAATGGCGCGCATGCGCATTTCACCCCTGGGTGTTTACAACTGTTGCCAGCTAGAGTTACAGGCTTCAGTTTTCAGCAAAACCTCTGTCTTTCAATGGCGTAGTGTTTTCAGAGGCCTCAAGGGAACCCGCCGAGAATTAAACACTATTATACATTGTTTTACCTTACCACAAGACATAATAAACAATATGCATTTTGTTTTAGTGAAAGTTTTTGTTTATTCAATCTAAAATGCAATCAAGGATCCATAGAAATTAATACGGACTCATTGCAGTAATGAGAATTTTAGCTCAAAATGTATTAAAATTCTATAATAATGACTTTTTATGTGTAAATCACACACTGTACAAGAAGAGCACAACATTCTCTATAATACTGTGTTTTTTATGTTGCTAAATTATGATTTTTATTGTGAAAAGGTCACGGCCGTGGTATATTAGTGGTTTCACTATGGGCTATTATCCACAGGATAATCAGCCCTGGCCTTTAGCTTTTTGAGTTTCCTTAGAAGATATAACCACATTGAAAGTCAGTCTCACACATGTGAATGAACTAGTGTGTGGATGAAAATGCAGGGTCAGCTGGCAAGTAATCCCGTGCATACTTTGAGACAAGTTTTTGAAAAGACTGATGATGAAAAAATCTTACTTTTGGAAAAGCTGTAGGAGGCGAGCAAAGCTTGACCTGATATGTTATTTTGTAAGCGTCCTTGTTTACCCTGAAGCTCTTAGTGGGGCAGATAGCCAAACCAATTGTGCACTTTGTGATAAAAGCATGAAATTTGGTACACTTATAGCCAAAGACATTCTGAAAATAGTTGGATATGGAGACCATCTTGAATTGTCAATTTGGAGGCCATGGCAGCCATTTTTCAAAATGGCCACTAGCAACAAATGTTTTCGTATGTGTGATGGATATAATTTGATATTTAGGACACAAATTTGTTAAATTTATTTTCCATACCATTATGAATTGCCTTTATCATACACCCCCACCCACCTCCATCATGGGAAATTCAAGATGGCCACTAGTTTTCAGCTGTGAGGTGGACTGGTCTCATTTTTCTAGATGCAGAATTTGAAATTGGAACATTAGAATTGCATGGAAGCTTCCATCTACCTCACAATTCAATATGAATACCCATTTCATTAAATTATTTAACTCCAATAAAATGTAATGGAGTGGATGTCAAAACAGAGCCAGGGCACACTGGTGACACCACTGCTGTGAAACTCAGCATGGGGTTCAGTGTCAGCTAAACACACCTGCTTTGTAACGCAATGTTTTCTGAAGTTAGTAATCAATGTACTGGTTCTGGTCATAGTTTAGTAGTAGTGTATTAACTTTCTCAGAGATGACAGCAATAAGACTGCAATTCACAATGGTATAGTAAAGAGATTTAATTATGTCCTCAGTATCAATCCCACATAAGAAAACTGTTGTTGCTGGCGGCCATTCAGAAAAATGGCTGCCATGGCCGCCATATTGAAAATTAAAGATGGCTGCATATCCGATTATTTTCAGAATGCCTTTTGCTATAAGTGTACCAAATTGTATGCTTTTATCACAAATTGCACAATTCCTCCCTATTATTGAGCTAAGCTGCTCCACTATCCACCATGAGGCTGACGAGTACAACATTAGCATGACCCATAGGGTCACAGTAACTAATTTATGGGTAATATGTCAGGTTGAAATACACCAAAATTATCCTCTAAAATGTTCATCCAATCAGAGATAAGATTTTTTTGTGGCTGCAGTGCAGAGGTCTTGAATTAAAATTACTTGTGTCAGTTTATTTTTGCTGTTGTTCTTGTCGGTGGAAAGGCCCTAACCTGGACTGATTTTGGTTTGGTTTTGAGTCGATTCTTGCAGAGCACAGATGATGAAAACTTTAAAAGCTGAATGTCTTTAATTGAACAGCTTCACTTTCTCAATATTTTTGTGTGAAAACAGTCAACTTCTAAGGAACTGAATTTCAGGACAAAACTGTCACCATCAGTAGCTTTTGCGAGAATCTGAACATTGCACACTGCATGAATGTTTCTTTGTGTTTTGTATAGGCACAGTGACTATAAGGTGGTTTCTCCTGCTCTACGGGCAGTAGGCAACATTGTAACGGGAGATGACATCCAGACTCAGGTAGAGGGTCACTCACAGCATACATGTTCTTTCTGCAATGATTTCGTCTTTGTGAGGGATCATACACAGTGTTACATGTGGCCATCTGATCTCTGTATGTATTTCTGTCATCTCAGGTAATCTTGAACTGCTCCGCACTGCCATGTTTACTCCACCTCCTCAGCAGTCCCAAGGAGTCTATCAAGAAGGAGGCGTGCTGGACTGTGTCCAACATCACAGCAGGAAACAGAGCTCAGATCCAGGTGCAGGTTGTTTCAACTGGGCTCAGTGTGTCATCTGAAGAACACCTGCTGTTCTGGTGTAGCTGACAACATTTCTTGCCTTGCCAGAATGTGATTGATGCCAACGTCTTCCCAGTGCTGATTGAGATCCTTCAGAAGGCCGAGTTCCGCACAAGGAAAGAGGCAGCGTGGGCTATTACGAACGCCACCTCCGGGGGCACTCCTGCACAGATAAGGTATGTTTATCTACAATGTGCTGAAAGTAGGCAAACATTGATACTTTGACTGTTCCCTTATGGATAACCGGGAACATTAGGAGGGATTATAGGAAGAGGAGAAAAAAACAGGTCAACAGAAAGGTGAAACAGGCCACTGACCTGGCTGAAACCCAGCACAACAATAAGATGAGCAAACGTTTCAGTATGGCAGCTACCAGAGACTTATAAATACAGAGACTTAGAGAAGACCGTTAAGTGTGGAGGGGGTCAGTGATTCCTCTCTACCTAACTAACTTAATAGGTTTTATACCCACTTGGAGAGGCCTGACCTGGCATCTGACATGCCAGAGCTCAAGCAAAGCCTCATAGCACCCACCACACTCACCCTCTAAGACAGGATGTGCTAAACCTGCTCAAGCCACCACAACCAACAACCAACAAATCAGCCAGACCTGATGGCATCTGTGGCAGCACCCTCAAACACTGAGGTGAGTGCCTCAGTGGGGTCCTTCTCCAGCTATATCAGTCCACAATGACCTCAATGACCACAGGCCTATTGCTCTCACATCTCATGTCATGAAGGCTTTATGGAAGCTGGTCAAGTCCCAAATCATGTCTGCTACGAGTGCAGTCCTAGCCCTCTCCAGTTTGCTTACTGTACCAGAAGGGAGTGAATGATGCTAAACTGGTCCTGCTGTAGACACCATTCACAACCACCTGGAGAAAAGTGGAGGCTCTGTCAGGCTTCTATTTGTGGACTTTTTGTCTGCTTTTGACACCAGTCAGCCTGTCATCTTCACCAAGAAACTGGACACTCAGATATCCAGATCAAGGTCTAATTTTATGGATTATGGATTTTTATCAGATACACTGGCACAGGCTCACCACTAGGATGTGTCCTAACCCCCTCTGTATATTCTCTACCCTAAAAACTGTAAGACCACCTATTCCAACCATCACACATTAATTTTACTACTGGTCTTCCTGTATCACATCTCAGGGTCTAAACAGCAGCATGCTTGCCATGATTTCATAGTAAGGTGTGCCAACATTACCAAAAACAAGGAGATGAAAGCCTGTTAGGACAGTTGCAGTGTTCATACACATTGAAAAGGTAGATGTTGTGGATCAGTATGAATATCTCAGTGCCATCTCTGAAAACACCCTGAAGTTTGAGCAAAACACAGAAGCTATAATAAAGAAAGCATACCACTGTCAATTCTTCCTCAGGAAACTAAATTAATTCATTGTCCAAAAACCTATCCTACAGACCATCTTTAGTTCTTCCCTGAGAGTATTAGAGTATTCTGTAATTCCCCTTCATTGCTGGTTCCCATCTGTCACCATCAAAAATTATGGACAGGGCATCCAGTAGCTCAGTGGGTAGAGTGGGCGTACCATGTACAAAAGTAATGTCTCAATTCCAGCCCATGGACCTCTGCTGCATGCCACCCCCCTCTCTCTCCTCCCTCACAATTAACTTGTCCTGTCCTAGAAAGACAAAAAAAAGCAAAACAAAAAAAACAATGGACAACACTAAAATTAGAGCACTGTTGTTCTGGGAATATATATTTCTATTGCCATATAAATCAATGAACAGTAAGCATAAGTTTAACTTTCACTGCGCCTGGCATCCACTGCTCCATCTGTGCCCAGAGTGTTTTCTCAATCAATCAATCAATCAATTTTATTTATAAAGCCCAATATCACAAATCACAATTTGTCTCACAGGGCTTTACAGCATACGACATCCCTCTGTCCTTAGGACCCTCACAGCGGATAAGGAAAAACACCCTTTAACGGGGGGAAAAAACAGTACAAACCTCAGGAAGAGCAACTGAGGAGGGATCCCTCTTCCAGAAGGGACAGACGTGCAATAGATGTCGTACAGAACAGATCAGCATAATAAATTAACAGTAATCCATATGACACAATGAGACAGAAAGAGAGACAGAGGGAGATGCAGGACAGACGGTAATGACAGTAGCTTACAACAACATTAATGAAAGTAATAATATTATAGTTATAATTCTGGCTATTGTGGTACAGTATGTTGAAAGTATATATTACTATCTGATAGTATGCATATGTGACAATAATCACATGTGTATAATAACAGTAGAAGTGTGACTAATGATAACAGCAGCAGCAGGAGGCATCTGGCAGGACCATGGCAGCAGCACAACCACACACAACACACTATCCAGGCACCGCTGCGATATGAGTTAACCTGCAAGACAGTGGAGCACAAAGGCTCCGGAGAAGAAGCCAAGTTAGTGACATGCAGTACGGCCAAGTTAACAAGATGCAGTAACAGGACATGAGAGAAGGAGAGAAGGTGCCCGGTGTATTATAGGGGGTCCCCTGGCAGACTAGGCCTAAGTCAGCCTAACTAGGGGCAGTGTGTTTTTCTGCGTTCTACAAGTGTG
>CM023139.1:44253133-44300633 GCA_013133815.1 Cromileptes altivelis
CTTTGTGGCAAAAATTGAGTAAGTCTTTTGTGTGCACAAAAAAAGACTTAGATCTTTTGACTTAAACCTGTAAAAAAATGGGAGAAATACAAAAGTAATGTGTTTAAATTTTTGTTCAGTATTGTTGTGTGATGTGTAGTATAGAAGTAGAATGAGCTGTGTATGTGTTGGTGCACCCCATCAGGATTGGACAAGATCGAGTTCCTGCAGAGCCATGAGAACCAGGAGATCTATCAGAAGGCCTTTGACCTGATTGAGCACTACTTTGGTGTAGAGGAGGAAGATGCCAGTCTGGCTCCTCAGGTGGACCAGAGTGAAGGCCAGTTTGTCTTCCAGCAGCAGGAAGGACCACTGGAAGGTTTCCAGCTCTAACCCCACCTCACCTCCTCTGCCTTTTCTTTTTCCTGGTCTCTAAACCTCTGCTAGAGACAGTGGCCTGCTGACTCTCCTGTGACCTAAAGCCGTCTCTGCTGGGCCAGCTTCATCAGCTCTCCATACACTTTCATTTCTACTGTGCCCTTACACTTACTCTGTAGAGACAGGCAAATTCGTGAACATGGAGATCAAAAGTGAGAGCAAGTTTGGCTCATTGATGCTGTTTGAGACTGCAGGAGCCTGAATGGAGAGCTCAGCTTTTCTGGTTCCATTCCATGTCTATGCCATGGAAAGCCAACTCATGTTAAAGAAAAAAAAACCTTTTTTTTTCTTTGTTGCTACAATATGATTTTCCTTTGACTTCATGTGCTATTATTTTGTACCATTCTAAATGATAATGATATTTGTGTCACACTTAAAAAACTGGTGTTTGCAAATCAGCATCTTTATCCCTTTTGAAATGTGAAACTACCTCTTAAGTCTTCAGAAAAAATGGAACTGAAAGAAAGTAAGGAAGGAAAGAAAAGCCCTGAATGAACAGATAAAGCATCAGACAGATCATTTTCTTTAATTATGGATACAGGGTAAAGTGGCTGACCTGTCAGAGGACTGTTCTGGGTATAAATACAGTACCGCTTTATAAGTCTGAAGCAGCTGCACGTGTTCTCTGGGTTCTCGCTCCTCTCCTGTGGGTTTAAAGGACTTGACGAGCACCTGGAGACCCAGGATCTTCTATTTATTTGTCTTCTGGGGGATGTGGAGGAGCACCTCTTTCTCTTCTCCACCTTCACCTCTGAGCGAAGGCAACTGCTTCATGGAGTATGTAACTGGGCTGCTGGTCCAAGTTAGTTTGAAATCTGTAACAGTGCTGGCTGTTCAATATTGTTTTCACTGCTTATTTTGAATGTTATGCATTTCAGAAGGCAGTATCCAGGCAAGATTGGTGCTCTCTGTTACATGAAGCAGTGTGTGCAACAATCTTGCTAGTTAAATGAGATATATGTGTTTTATGTTTTTAGTTTGCCACTCTGAACTAGCAACATAATATATCTTAAATTATTTTTTCTTCTTGCAATCATTTTTTTGATATGGGTTTGTGTCTTAGAGGGTTTGTATATTATATATACGTGTATGAGAGAGTAAAGAAAGTATTTAAGTGGCTATGAGAAGGTCTGATGCAAGTATGTTTTCTGTCTGATATGCAGTTGTAATATTTCCAGTCCATCACTGCTTCTCCTTGATGCACCCTTTTCAGGGTTCTCCCTTTAGTTTCTGTTTTATTTTGAAAAGGTTTGTTTCCTCAGAGTCTTTTCACTTTGATTTTTATTTAGTCACGTTCTGATTTTGTGGCTGAAGTCTTAAGATGGAAACAGTTTTTTTTCCTTCCCTTGGCTCTATCCCTGAGCTGTGACTTGACAGTTGGATACGTGCACATTTGAGTACAGCACGATTAAAGGGAAATTTTGGTTTATTTCAACCTGTCTCCTAAATTTGTTTCAAGTGACTAGTGACATAAAAATAATTGTTAGCATGTTAGCCGTTAGCCTAGATACAGCCGGGGCGCATAGTAACGTCAGACCTGTTAAAACGTAAGTGAATGGGCAACCTTCAAGTGCAAAGTTAGTCCACTAAACAAGCTTTTTTTCCACAAAGACCACCTCATATCGTTAAAGGATAAATGTTAGAGAACATATAGAAGACATGTAAACGTGTTGTCTTACCTTACCGGTGTGGCGCCATGTTTGTTTACCATTTAGCTCTGCTTTCCAAAGCGCGGCCGAAATATATCTCACAAGCTCTAGATAAAGCCCAGCTGGATACTACTCCAGGTGGAGATGTCTCGTCCTCGGTCACATCCAGACCTTGAAAATAAGGCTGCAACCGGTCCCATTCCTTGCAACAGAGGCATTCCTCTTCTGTGGGCATTGGGGCACAGCATTCACAGGTATACCACCAATCTCCAGAGCTATGCAGCCTTGCAGCAGCCATTCCTCCTCTCGTCCTCTACCTGTTGCGCCTCTCTCTCTCTCTCCTCCGTTGTTCAATTTCATGAAGCTCTTCATCAGTGTATTCTGGCTCAAATAAATAAGGGTGGCCTTGAAACTCTGCAAAATCAAATTCCTCCTCCACAAATTCGAAGTCTGGCAAAAAGTCAGCCATTCTATAAATCTTTCATAAAATAAATGAATGAACTTTTCAGGCTACTGTCCGGTTCCGCCTTCCAGCTGTAGCTGCTTGTTCTCGCGAGATTTCGGTCGTTTTTTGGAAAGCAGAGCTAAATGGTAAACAAACATGGCACCACACTGGTAAGGTAAGACAACACGTTTACATGTCGTTTTCTGTATGTTCTCTGACATTTATCCTAATGATACGAGGCGGTCTTTGTGGGGGAAAAAAAGCTTGTTTAGTGGACTAACTTTGCACTTGAAGGTTGCCCATTCACTTACATTTTAAGAGGTCTGACGCTAATATGCGCCCCAGCTGTATCTAGGCTAACAGCTAACATGCTAACTATTATTTTTATGTCACTAGTCACTTGAAACAAATTTAGGACGATAGGAGACAGGTTGAAATAAACTGAAATTTCCCTTTAATTGGTGGAGCACCAAACATGAAATCAATCTGTATGTATGTGAAATAGAAAATAGGCTATTTGTAATGCAGAAATTACATCAAGCACATTCAATCATGTATAGTTTTCTATTTTTTTCTGGTTTGTATGATTGTTAATCATTTTTTAGGTTTTGGTAGGTTATTTTTTTGTTTTCTTCTGGTTGGATATTGATTTGCTGTGTTCTTGTGGCTCTCAGTATACATTGCCAATTAAAACTCCAGCAGCTCTTGAGTGACTGACTGTATGCAGCCACAGTGTGTGGTTCCTCACACTGACCGGATCACAGAGGTGTGACAGTGAGGATGGGTCAAGCTGTCTGGAATGATGCCTGCTTCTCTCTGTGGAGACGCATACTTATATTGTGTAACAATAATTAATAAATTAATCTGTTGAATACAAACCATACATACCTGCATTATTGTTTTCATACTGATGAATTGTCATATTTACTATTGAATTAACAGTAAATGATTTGCTGTTGTCAGAGGAATATAAATAAGTACATTTACATAACATAATTTTTAGTTGCAGTACATTTAATAGTATGATTGAGGTACTGAGTCATGTTTTCCGGTTGTCTGTTCATATTTGTTTGCATCTGTACGTCCATCCGTCCGTCCACCCGTCTGTAAATCCCATTTTTGTAAACACGATATCTCAAGAACACCTCATCTTAATTTCTTTGAGTTTTGCACAAATGTTCATTTGGACTCAACAATGAACTAATAAGTATTTGGTGGCCAAAGGTCAAAGGTCACTGTGACCTTGCATCCCTGTGATATCTCAAGAAAGCCATGATGTAAAGTCACTGTGACCTCACAAAACATGTTTTTGGCCGTAACTCAAAAGTTCTGCTAATTATGACACAATTTTACACAAATGTCTAATAGGATATAATGATGAAGTGATGTGATTTTTTTATCCCAAAGTTCAACTTCACTGTGCCATCATACTGCCTGCAAAGACACTTCTGGCCATTACTCAACGTCATATCTCAGGAACAGAGGGAGAGACATTTGGTCAGATTCTGAATTGGTCACTCTAATCTTGGGTTTCCACCTTTAAACTGTGCTGAATGTATAGATGTTCTGTGCTGCCAGAATGAAGATGTTTGTAAAGCATCCATGTTTATTTTTAACAGACATGGATGTTAACTAGAACTGCAATTTGACGGGTCTGCAGACATACGGCCGCAAGGCAGTAAATCTAGTTAATAAAGTTCACTTTTAAAGGAAAAAAAATTACTTTTGACTCCACTGCATTTATTTGACAGCCATAGTTTCTTGTTTTCCAAATCACATTATCATTTTATGAAATAATACAATGTTAAACATTAAAGAACTCCAGAAAAAGAGATTTTAATTTTTCTTGAAGTACATTTTGCAGATTATCCTTCTGTACTTAAGTTGTTACTTTTACTTAAGTAACTGATAGGTCTGAATATGCATACAATGTATAATGTGTCTAAAAGTGGCTCCCTCTCGTCTAAATAAACCTTATTACTAAGGTATAGCATTTATTTTAGAAAAAAATATTGCTGTAAAGACGACTGACGTCACCATAAGTAATTGGAGCAAATCAGATAGAGGAGAAGTCCCCATCATCTGTGACTGATTCATCCAGTCCTAAACCATAAAGCAACTCCGATCCTGCTCACCTCAGGTGGAACTAAGCCATCCTCTCCGCAGTGCTGCTGCTGTCTGTGAGGGTGACACACACCTAGGGGCTCTATAGTGAAACTTGAATGGAAACTTATTTCTTTGTTTGGTCCAGCTACTGCACCAGCTTTAATTCAAGCTTTAATCTTTTACAAAACAACTATTGTCTTAAAGGGGAACTAATGTTTTTTTTCAACCTGGGTCCTATTCTCCAATGTACTTTTGTCCAAATGAGTGATCAATATTTGACATTTCTTCAGTACGAAGCTAGGGCTGATCTGCCTGCAGTCCGTGAGTGCACACTATATTAAATAATAGGGCACTCAGACAATGTCAAACAACATCAAAATACGTCCACTAAAAGTGCATTTTTTTCACACAGATAGGCTCGGATTGTTAGTATAATTATCTGACAACAACATCTTAGCTGGATTCAGACATGTTCCTCTGCCTCTTGCAATTTTAGTATATGTGCTACTGAAGTAGCACTTCTCCCTCTCTCTCCTCATCCGCTCTTCAGTTTCAATGAACCCTGCATCCGTGTACGTCTGTGTACTCCATGTTCAAATAAATACGGGCAGTCATCAAATTCAAATGGCTCATCCAGACCCAGTTGGTCAAAATCAGGTATAAATTCAGCCATGACTACTCAAAACAGAGTAACTCCTTGCATTTGGTAAGGTCACTCCAGCGGTTACTTCCTGCAACAACTCAGATCTTGCCAGATGTGAGATTTCAGAGCCAGACTTTCACTCTCTGAGTGATTGTTTTGACTTGCCACAACATTTTTACCAACTGGATCTGGATGAGCCATTTGAATTTGATGATCGCCTGTTTTTATGTGAGCCAGAGTACATGGAGGCAGAGCTCACTGAAATTGAAGAGCGGACGAGGAGAGAGAGGGAGCAGCAACAAGCAGAGGAACATGTCCGAATCCAGCTAAAGGTAAACACAGACAACAATCCGAGCCTATCTGTGTGAAAAAGTGCACTTTTAGTGGACGTATTTTGATGTTTTACGCTGTCTGAGTGCCCTATTATTTAATATAGTGCAGGCTCACGGGCTGCAGGCAGGTCAGCCCTAGCTTCGTACTGGAGAAATGTCAAATACTGAACATCCTATCACTCATTTAGACAAAAATAGATCGGAAAATAGGACCCAGGTTGAAAAAAACAACAAGAAGAACGGGCCGAATTGCCGAAGGACAGGCCAGCCGTGGCTTCCTTCCCATGTCACTGTTTATGTCACACGCTAAGCTACATGTTTTTATACTTGCTCACACCCCCCATTGCCCCAAAAAATGCGCTTTCTGTATAAACAAAAGTAGGCAGGCGGCATTTTGCCGCACTCCCCGATTTTGTTTTTGTACTGCCAATGCTGAAAAAAGACTGATTGGGCTTCCCTGCAAATTTGCACAACTCCTATCTAAAAAGGGCTTTTCTTTCTTTTCATAGCCTGCCTGACTCTTTTCCTTTTTGTTTCCTCTGTCTTTGCTCAGTCAGGATGACAATGATGCAATGTTCGTTCTTAACCACTATCTTTCTCTTTGGCTCATTTTTGCCTTCCCTCATCTAATTTCGCCTCACTCTGGCCCTTGTATTTTCTTCGTGTATCACATATCCTAAAAATAAGAATAACTTTATTCATCCCCAAGGGGAAATTCAATTATCTGTCAGCTCATCTATTATAATATATCAAAGAATTATAAAGCCTGATTGCTGTTGGTATATAGGATCTTCTGTATCTCTCTGTCCTGCATCGAAGAGAGAGGAACCGTCCACCACAGTTTTTTTGGTCCATCAAGGTATTGTGGAGTGGATGATCTGGGTTGTTCATGATGGCCTCGAACATCTTCAGTGTGCATCTCTCCACCACCTCCTCCAGTGTGTCCAACCTGACTCCAATCACAGAGCCAGCTCTTTTGACTACTTTGTCCAGCCGCCTTGCATCTTTGTGTCTGATGCTTCCTCCCCAGCAGACTGCAGCATAAAACAACACACTTGCCACCACAGACTGATAAAACATCTGCAGCATCTTACTACAGATGTTGAGAGATCTGAGCTTCCTCAAGAAAAAGAGGTGGCTCTGCCCTTTTTTGTAGAGAGCGTCTGTGTTTAGTGACCAGTCCAACTTATTATCCAGGTGTACACCTACAGTACAGGCCAAAAGTTTGGACACACCTTCTCATTCAATGCGTTTTCTTTATTTTCATGACTATTTACATTGTAGATTCTCACTGAAGGCATCAAAACTATGAATGAACACATGTGGAGCTATGTACTTAACAAAAAAAGGTGAAATAACTGAAAACATGTTTTATATTCTAGTTTCTTCAAAATAGCCACCCCTTGCTCTGATTACTGCTTTGCACACTCTTGGCATTCTCTCGATGAGCTTCAAGAGATAGTCACCTGAAATGGTTTCCACTTCACAGGTGTGCCTTATTAGGGTTAATTAGTGGAATTTCTTGCTTTATCAATGGGGTTGGGACCATCAGTTGTGTTGTGCAGAAGTCAGGTTAATACACAGCCGACAGCCCTATTGGACAACTGTTAAAATTCATATTATGGCAAGAACCAATCAGCTAACTAAAGAAAAACGAGTGGCCATCATTACTTTAAGAAATGAACGTCAGTCAGTCCGGAAAATTGCAAAAACTTTAAATGTGTCCCCAAGTGGAGTCGCAAAAACCATCAAGCGCTACAATGAAACTGGCACACATGAGGACTGACCCAGGAAAGGAAGACCAAAAGTCACCTCTGCTTCTGAGGATAAGTTCGTCCGAGTCACCAGCCTCAGAAATGACAAGTTAACAGCAGCTCAGATCAGAGACCAGATGAATGCCACACAGAGTTCTAGCAGCAGACCCATCTCTAGAACAACTGTTAAGAGGAGACTGCGCGAATCAGGCCTTCATGGTCAAATAGCTGCTAGGAAACTACTGCTAAGGAGAGGCAACAAGCAGAAGAGATTTGTTTGGGCCAAGAAACACAAGGAATGGACATTACACCAGTGGAAATCTGTGCTTTGGTCTGATGAGTCCAAATTTGAGATCTTTGGTTCCAGCCGCTGTGTCTTTGTGAGACGCAGAAAAGGTGAACAGATGGATTCCACATGCCTGGTTCCCACTGTGAAGCATGGAGGAGGAGGTGTGATGGTGTGGGGGTGTTTTGCTGGTGACACTGTTGGGGATTTATTCAAAATTGAAGGCACACTGAACCAGCATGGCTACCACAGCATCCTGCAGCGACATGCCATCCCATCCGGTTTGCGTTTAGTTGGATGATCATTTCTTTTTCAACAGGACAATGACCCCAAACACACCGCTAGGCTGTGTAAGGGCTATTTGACCAAGAAGGAGAGCGATGGAGTGCTGCGGCAGATGACCTGGCCTCCACAGTCACCGGACCTGAACCCAGTCGAGATGGTTTGGGGTGAGCTGGACCGCAGAGTAAAGGCAAAGGGGCCAACAAGTGCTAAACACCTCTGGGAACTCCTTCAAGACTGTTGGAAAACCATTTCAGGTGACTACCTCTTGAAGCTCATCGAGAGAATGCCAAGAGTGTGCAAAGCAGTAATCAGAGCAAAGGGTGGCTATTTTGAAGAAACTAGAATATAAAACATGTTTTCAGTTATTTCACCTTTTTTTAAGTACATAACTCCACATGTGTTCATTCATAGTTTTGATGCCTTCAGTGAGAATCTACAATGTAAATAGTCATGAAAATAAAGAAAACGCATTGAATGAGAAGGTGTGTCCAAACTTTTGGCCTGTACTGTAGATACTTATAGCTTGGCACCACCTCGATGTCCACCCCACAGGTATTCACTGGCTGAAGACGGGGCTTGGACCTGCGGAAAGCTATGATCATTTCCTTGGTCTTTGAGGTGTTCAGGAGGAGACAGTTCTTCTGACTCTAGTCACTGAAGGCTTTTATCAGGTCCCTATACTCAGACTCCTGCCCATTCCTGATACTACCACAATAGCAGTGTTGTCCGAGTATTTCTGAATGTGGACTCAGAGTTGTATTTGAAGTCCGCCGTGTACAGTGTGAACAGGAATGGAGCCAGGACAGTCCCCTGTGGAGCCCCCATGCTGCTCATTAATGTCCAAGAAACACAGTTCCCCAACCTGACATACTGTGGCCTTCCTGTCAGGTAATCTGTGATCCAGAAGGTAAAGGAAGGATCCACTGATTCTCACATAAGCAGCAGGTTCCTCCAGATGAGCTAGGGCACGGTGAAGCATGTAGAGGACAGCATTGTTCACTCCAATGTGTTGTTTGTATGCAAACTGCAGGGGGTTGAGTTTGTATTTGACCTCAAGTCTCAGTAGGTGTAGAATCAGCTGCTCCAAGGTCTTCATGATGATGTCTTGTGTGTTTGATTATTAGTCATAGTTAGTTTGTTATCTCTGGTCATCCGTATCCTGAATAAACAAAAAACTCTTTAAGCTACTTTACATGGACTTGCCATACCCCCTTCATTTTCAATCTTAATCTATTTATTAAATTCACCCTTAATCTTCCTTCTTTACCCTTATAAATTATATTATTAATGACCCCCCCATGACACCCCTGCACAGGAGAGTTGAGCAGCCAAACAAACAGTTCACTACATGTTCTACAACTATCTCCATGTATGTGACAAATAAACACCCTTGTATCCCTCGCATCGCTTGTATAACCTGTGTTTATCTGCGAAAACCAACCATTGCAGATGTGGTTTGTCGGTAAGGTGGGCTGCAGAGGTTGTGTCCTTGTCCTGATAGCTTCTCTTGCATGTACAAGCACATTATGCAAAACATTTGAGATGTCCCACCAAGGATGAGAAGCTTGAGTTAGAGTGTCCTGTTAGAGTGTGTGTGTGTGGGGTAAAACTTCCCCATAGATCACAAGGTTGTTTTTGATAGGCATACTGGAATGAGCGACAATTTTACTACTGTAGCCATCCATGGCCGGGACATGCATCACGCCAAACATCCTCAATTTTTCATTCTGGTCCATATGAAGTTTATGGCGCATGTACCCAGCTTGATAGGGGACGGGATTTAGATTCCATGCACCCTGTGAAAATTAAAAGCTACCTTGATTTGGCTTGTCGTCACATTTGTCAGTGTCTCGTGCTGCAATAACAATATGGTGACAGACAATACAAAAGGCCTACTAACCTGACATGGATCTCTCTCAGTACCTTCCCGACTCGACTTCTGCCACATACACTACCCCTGTGGCTAGAATGAATCATGAATTTATGGCCATGCGACAGGCCTGTCTGATAAGAAAATATTCCCTTCATCACTCTGGGCCTATTTGATAGACAAACAGATAAAACACGTATAAGGTTAAAAAGGCATAGCCTACCTCACGTATCGAGGCCATTATAGCTCTCTCCGACTCTGAATCGGTAACTAATCCTTTGTGTCTTAGGTTGTGTCTGACACAAAATCTTCAGAGTCAGACACTCATTTCTGAGCATCTCTGAACTCCAATTTACTTCAGTGTGGTGGAAATTTCCACGTCTTGCCTACTTCACAACTCCTTGGTAAAGTTCGACTGGGACTCCAAGGCAGCCATAATAAACAACAGCCTACTATCAGTATCAGACAGTAAATTAAGTATGCACTAGACTGAATAACTTCCGGGACACAGGAATGAGAGAGATTAAGTATCAAAATAAAAAAGGGATCAAGACCATTTTTTAAAATGTTCTATTTTTGACCTGCGCACTAAATGAAATATTTGAAAAAGATGTCAAAATCTGTTTTTTGTTGGACATTGAAAAACAAATAATGAAATAACAAATCGTTTTTCCATTTTATTGTTTTTTCATTCTTAATTGAAATTCAAATTTATTTGTAATTGAAAAACAAAACAAAACAAAATTCAACCATTTTCCCATTTTTTGTTTTAAGCCAAAACATAAACGTGATTTTAGCAAGGTTATTATAGTTCAGAGAAAGCCCAAACACACTGAAAGAGTCTTTTGAAGTACTGTTCTGTTGGAATTTTACTCATATATAGAAAATTTATGGAGCTATCTGTAATATACAATAATTCTGCCTACAATAGCAACCTTCCCTAAAATACTGCTGTGCTGTAAGATGAGTTCTGTATTCTCTCTCTCTCTCTCTCTCTCTCTCTCTCTCTCTCTCTCTCTCTCTCTCTCGCCGGAAATAATTAATAAGTATTAATAATAATGTGACTTAATTAAAATTAAATCACCTTGTGGGGCACCATTCCTGTAAAGGGAAAATGATAGCCAGTTAAAGATATCAGTCTCATAAAATACGCTAAACTATTAATTTAGAGTTTTGATTAATAATTAAATTAATGACAACAACCAAAATTAACAGTACAGCCTGAAGGATTTCGGAGTTCTTGACGCAGCAGAGGTTGACTATTCATTCACTCTTGTGCAACATTAAACAGACAGCAGGTATGATTCCAAATTAGATTTATTCACAACTAGTAAAGCAAACCAAAACACACAAATTCTAACTAAGCTTGGGGTGTGTGTGTGTGTGTGCGTGCGCGAGAGAGAAAAGAGAAAGACAAAGGCGGGTGTGGTAATCAAAGAGCAGTTTGGCCTACAAAACAAAATGGCTGACAACAGAGAGCTACAAAATGGCCGAATCAAAGCTGGCTTGGGCTCGGGCGAAGAGACTAAAATAAAAGTAAAGGGACAACTCAAACCAAAGAAAACTCACTGCAAACCAAACCACCACATGCCATGCCAAATTAAAGGGAGTGAGGGGGGACACCACCACCGGGGAAGTCTGCCGCTGTTTGCAAAAGCTTCTGTCCTGAAAAGAAAGAAACAAAATTAACAAAATGGTGGACACTCACTCAGGCCAATGTATACAGGTTAGATCATTTCTAAAAACTACTACAAACACTCACACACAGCACACACACACACACACACACACACACACGCACACACACATAAAGAATTAACCTAATTAATTGGATAACAAACTAAATAGTATGAAACTAATGCAACAATATATTAATGCAGAAAACAAACAAACTTAACACCAAAACTCAGCTGTGGGCGGGGACCAGGAGTATAAGGCCTAGTCCACACGAGCACGGGTATATTTAAAACCGAACTTTTTTGGCCTCCAGTTTTTAAAAAATCTGCGTCCATACAAGCGGTGTAATAAAAATACCTCCATCCACATGACAACGCAAATTCTACTATCATGCAATGTAATACACGTGCCAAAGCAGTAGGTGGTGATATAACTCCTAACTGTAAGGCCATTGTAGCCAATCAGAAGGCAGTAAAACGTCATTACTGGAAAAACAACAACAAGCGTACTATTATGCAGCTGCAGCAGTCTCCGTAATAGCACACTCTTGTGCCTCTGTTGCTGGATGTGGTTGAGTAGCATTAGTTGTATGATACAGCCACGAAGTGCTGATATGCTGCTAAATAGCAGCAGTATTTTGTGTAGGTCCATCCTCAAATCGTCTCTCGCACACACTAGATCGGGTAATAACACAGCTGTTTTCTGTTTACGTTGCACATTGTGACGTCATACAATGGAGACGAGACAAAATAACTGCGTTTTCCTGTCCACGCATGACTGCTAACACCGGACTTTTCCAAAAAGTTCACCCTGGACTCCGGTTACAAATAACTCTGGTTACAGGGTCCCAAAACTGCAGTTACTTGTGGATGAAAGACCAAACCGTGTGCAAAGAGTCACGGTTTTATAAATACCCGCTTTGTTGTGGACAGCCCCTAAGTAAGCCCACTAACAGATGACTCAAAAGCTGAGTATTAATCCAAAATCAAAAGAATATCACAAATACCCTAACCAAATAAACCAAATAAACATATGAAAGAAAATAATACCAAATTACCCAAGAAATTAGTTAACTGAATTAAATGAATTAATTAAGAGACAAAAGAAATTAATCAAACCAAAATTAAGTCGTGGTGGGATGGAGGTCCAAAGCCGCATGAATGCACTGCCGTGTTACAGTGTGCTTTAATCAGTCTGTGGAAAACCGGCAGAACAGCAGTGGAAAACGGAGCGGCCGCACCAGGGCTGGAAGCTGTGGATAGCCATCCTTCGGGATGCCCAGCTGGCGGCTGGCGGCACCGGGCTGCGGAGTGCAGCTCCACGCAGAGCGCAGAGGAGAAGAAGCCACAAGCTGTGGCCTCAGCTACAGCAGGACAGAGAGCAGGACACCCTGTTAACATAAACTCAGCAGAACTAGCAGAAGTAGAAATAAAAAACAGAGTGAACTTACCGGAGCGAAGGGAGCTTAATGCACAGCTCAAACCCAGTCACTGTCTCAAGTGAGGAAGAACAGACACCACGCTTTTCAAAGTCCCCTCCGAAACTGCACATAACAGGAACGGCCAATGCCACTGTAAAGCAAAGAGTCACGGCAGCTATGACACCATAATACACTTTAACAGTACACAAACATTGCAGCAGCCATGCCTACCTTATGAGTCCCAAGTTTGAGTACAGAAACCGGAGCACGGCACACACAAAGCACGCCAACCGGCGCACGCCACACACAGCCCTAGAATTGAGCACGTCCGTGAGGGGAAGACCAAGTAACGCAGGTGCCACCACTGCGCAATTAGGCCCCGACAGCTGGAAATTAGGCCCAACTGATGCCAATTAAGGGCAGAGGTGTAGCAGCACTCACCCTGCCACAATAGCATTAAATCACACACAACAAGTTAAACAGTCTTGCTTAGCCTGTAAAGCTGTGATGAAGCTATGCCCAGCTGTTACTTTACCGATCCTTGAGTGGATGGGAGAAACTGCTACTGCTATGTTAGCTGGCAGAAGAAGGCTGGGAAGAGCTGTGGTTCCAGCTGCAGTCATTGCTGTGTCCTTGTTCCAAAGGTTCTGATCAGAGGAAGCCAGTCGCTTGGGGTCCTTGCAGAGTTAGATGCTGGGTGCTAACTCACTTAGTTCCTTGTTGCTGGAAAGCTAGTTGCAAACCTTGTGCTTGCACCTCTAACTTTCTGGTTCAGGTTAGAGAGTCTGTGATCAATTGCCCCACCTTTGATGGTTCAGGGCAAGGAGCAAGGGTCTGAGCATCTGGGCTGTTCCAGGCCCAGCAGGAAAAAGGTGTGGGCTGCTCCGCAGTTCCAGAGTAAGAGAGAGTTGTCTGAAGGGAGCAGACCTTCTACAGACGCCTGTGACATCAGAGTCACATGTCGCTATAAAGGTCCTGTCCAATCAAGTTTTGGGACTTGAGTCTCACTGAGGTGTGAGGTGAGACCTCCTGTGGAGATGGGGGTCACATAGCTCTCTTTGTTTGAAGACAAAGAGCATGCAGAGGAAAAAACTTCAAATGTTCCGTTTAGATTTTACCAAATGATCTCTGTGGTCCTGTGAATCCCAACATGACCTTGATGAGAGCTAGTATAGACCTGGATCATTCATAAACAGAAGTACATCATCAGAGTGTAATGAAATTTTATGTGTTCTGGCATTTTACCCAGTTCAAGGTTTGGTTCAAGGTTTTCTAATCAAAGCAAAAAGTTAAAGAGATAGCACAGCCCTGTTTTGTGCCGTCCTCCAACTGGAAATACCCGAGATGTCAAACCATTACTAACATGACCTTGACCCTTGCACTTTGACCTGATGTGATGAGACTATCACATCAGATCGGAGGAATTAATTGCAGAAATTTTGGTCCACGCTTTTGTTACCTCTAGGCTGGATTACTGTAACTCTCTATTATCAGGTAGCTCTAGTAAGTCCCTAAAAACTCTCCAGCTAGTTCAGAATGCAGCAGCGCGTGTACTAACACGAACTAAGAAATGAGATCATATTTATCCTGTTTTAGCTTCTCTGCACTGGCTCCCTGTAAAATCCAGAATTGAATTTAATATCCTACTGTTAACTTATAAAGCTCTAAATGGTCAAGCTCCGTCATATCTTAGAGAGCTCATAGTGCCATATTACCCCACCAGAACTCTGCGCTCTGAGAACGTAGGGTTACTCGTGGTCCCTAAAGTCTCCAAAAGTAGATCAGGAGCTAGAGCCTTCAGCTACCAGGCTCCTCTCCTGTGGAATCATCTTCCTGTTACAGTCCGGGAGGCAGACACCGTCTCCACATTTAACACTAGACTTGAGACTTTCCTCTTTGATAAAGCTTATAGTTAGGGCTGGCTCACGCTTGCCCTGTACCAGCCCCTAGTTAGGCTGAGTTAGGCCTAGTCTGCCGGAGGACCCCCCTATAATACACCGGGCACCCTCTCTCCTTCTCTCTCTCTCTCTCTCTCTCTCTCTCTCTCTCGTATTCTATTACTGCATCTTGCTAACTCGGCCATTCTGGATGTCACTAACTCGGCTTCTTCTCCGGAGCCTTTGTGCTCCACTGTCTCTCAGATTAACTCATATCGCAGCGGTGCCTGGACAGCGTGACGTGTGTGGTTGTGCTGCTGCCGTGGTCCTGCCAGATGCCTCCTGCTGCTGCTGCTGCTGCCATCATTAGTCATTAGTCATACTTCTACTGTTATTATACACATGACTATTGTCACACATGTATATTACCAGATATTAATACATACTTTCAGCATATTGTATCACAGTAGCCAGAACTACAACTATAATATTATTACTTTCAATAATGTTGTAAGCTACTGTCATTACCTGCACATCTCTCTCTCTCTCTCTCTCTCTCTCTCTCTCTCTCTCTCTCTCTCTCTCTGTCTCTGTCTCATTGTGTCATGCGGATTACTGTTAATTTATTATGCTGATCTGTTCTGTACGACATCTATTGCACGTCTGTCCGTCCTGGAAGAGGGATCCCTCCTCAGTTGCTCTTCCTGAGGTTTCTACCATTTTTTTTTCCCTGTTAAAGGGGTTTTTTTGGTGAGTTTTTCCTTATCCGCTGTGAGGGTCCAAAGGACAGAGGGATGTCGTATGCTGCAAATCCCTGTAAGGTAAATTGTGATTTGTGATATTGGGCTTTATAAATAAAATTGATTGATTGATTGATTGATTGATTGATTGATTGATTGATTGATTGAATTGAATTCAGTTTGCACATTTTAACATCTATTTTTTTTTCATGGAGGCACCTTATGCTGTTTACCATTTAAATGTTCAGATAGCCCAATAGTTATGGTGAAATAGCCAACTATTTACAAATTGTGCTGTTCAAGCTCTTGTCAATAGGAGGTGCTGCACCAACCACCATCCCACGCCCATGCCAACAAAGATTTGAGTAAGACAGGTGGTTTGTACCCTGGAAATCCAGAGTTCTCGCAAGAGCACAATTTGAATTTGCTCAGCGAGTCATTATGGCAATCAGTCATGATGCTCATTACCCATGCCGTTGGAGCTGAGCTGCACCAATCACATTGGTGTATCTGATATAGGCGGGCCAGAAGTGAGCCAAACAGATGACGACAGCACTGTGACGACAAAGTCCGGAATCAGTCAGTAAATGTAGAAGCGAAAATCGGTGCCTGGAATTGGGCCAGATGGCTCCCGACCTCGTCTTCACCTTCTCTTCAAGATCGTCCTCTGTGTTGATTTAGTATTTTAGGTTCAGTTGGCTGACACTTAGAGAAACACTGGAGACAAATATAATCTGGTACAGTCGAGTTTAATGTGTTCACAAGCTTCAACACATACAACTCATGAGTCAGGCTCCAGAGCAAGACTGAAGTTTCGCTTTATGAGCTCTCCCTTTTATGCTGGTGAAGATTCGAGTGAATCTCCACCCTTTTCCTTTTAGCCCTTCCTACCCGAGCCCAAACCTATTGGTGGCAGGCCTTCTTGCTTTTGTTCAGAACATGCCCAGGCATGTCCTAATGGTGTAATCTTTTTTACCTCATCCTGGAAATCCCCAAACTCCCCCACCATTAGGTTTCACCTTATTTTTAAAAAACATATGGAACATGGGGACTACTACTATAAGGTCCCCTGTGCCTTCATGCAATATAACTTTAGTGTGTGTGTGCATTATTACACTTTCAGGCAGTACATAGTGTGGTATGTGTCTGTGTTCTCAATATCTGAATACATAAACTTGTGTAAAAGTGTTTTGCCACACATGGATACATAAAAAGAAACATTATTATATGAACTTCAACCTTAATCAACTTATGTAATATGAGCATTTACCTGATTAATGATTAAATCTTACACTACATAAACATTGCAAGATGGCTAAGGATGAACACCAGTTGCTTGAAACAGCTTTGGCCGCTACAATGTACGAGTTTCTCTAAAAAAGGAACAGAAGACGGCGCTCGAATCTTTCCTTTGCAAGAAGGACATTTTTGCTGTTTTGCCGACTGGATATGGCAAGAGTCTAATCTACCAGTTAGCGCCGCTGGTAGCTAAGCTCTGGATACGTCACTCCGTGTATTGTTCTGATTGGTCGTAGTGTTATCCAATTGCATGCAGTGATATTTTCAAATGTATGCTTGGTGCCGCCCCTCAAGTTGGGCCATTTTCATTACTCATAGCCAGACCCTAAATCTTTCTAGATTTGGGTCTGGATTTCCAGGATAGGTGGTTGGACTAATATTTTTGAATCTGTATTTTGAATTGAAAAAGGTGTACATGATAAGAGAATCTGCAGATCCCCTGTTCTTTAGGTCTTACCTTTATTGTGGCCAACACTTTGAGGAGTGCTTGAATTTTTTTAAGGCAAGTGCTTAAATTGATTAAAAGCCTTAACAATTCTGAAGGAAACATTAGTTACTTCAGCATCTTTAGATATCATTTTAGCATCAAGCAGATTCTTATCATTACTTACCCTTACTAAGATGTTGAGAGAAAAAAATAATCTCATCTTCTATTCCTGAATATAGTAAACAAAAGGAATCCATAAAGATATTTGAGATTTCATAGGGTGTATACCAGTTCATGAGCATAATCACCATGGGGGATCGGGGGGTCACATCTTCCTCCACTGTACAAAAGAGGGAAATTTGACTCCCCTAAAAATTGCCAATCATCCATACAGGTTCCAACTTATCTGGTCAATTACACTTGGTAAGGGGGAGGCAGCAGTCATTCATTTGACAGTAATAAGTTACTAATTACACTACTTTTGCATGACTTTCACCAAAATGAGCTCAGAGGAGCTAATGTTCATTTTAAATGGATGAGGGTCATGTTGTTTCACATCAGGTAATCAAAGCACAGAGGATCCAGTTTATTACAATTCATTTCAAATCTAGTGCTGCGCAGGTCTGACCCATTCATGCATTTACATACAGTGGTTATCACTTTGGATAAAACAAAAAGAAAAAAAAAGATAAAGAATGGTAAAATTGCCTGGACCTTTTAAAATAAATGAGTAGCCTTGGACACAGGGAGGCTCAGGCAGAGATATTGATCAATATTTGCAGGCCTGTGATATGAAACACAATAAATGTTGAGACTAGTACTACAAATGGAATGACATGCGAATCAGTCACTAAAACAGGAAGACTTACCTGCCAGTTCCCGGTATGCCCATCAGCTACAACAGCACTGGAGAGAGAGTTATGCATAAGAACAGGAATATGTGCTGGTGTTGCTTTGCAGTTGTAGGCATTGTGAATGGAACACATCCAACATATACTTACATGACCCAGATGTGCGGCTCACCGGGATGAGGATAAAACAGACCGGAGTCCAGCTCCTTATCCCCCTACTTTCAGGCAGCCTTAGGATGCAAAAGCAGAAGGAGATTGATGGAAACACACTTGTGCACTAATGCACAGTATGACATGAACCAGATGTGCCGATCACTGACAGTCTTCTATGGAGTAGGGTAAAGCTGCAGTACCGGAGGCTGCAGTTTCAGGACCGCAGTTTCAGGACCACAGTTTTAGGACCCTTCAATTTTCATCACAGCGCCACCCACGGTTAGAAGGACTAGAGAGGATGAGATGAGAAAAAGTGAGTATCTACGGTTAGAAGGAGTAACTTTAAGAGAGGACAAGACGACAGAATGTGAGTTTTAATTGTTTGAGGTTAAATGTTGGCTACTTTGTTACATGCTAACGTGTGTTTTTGATAGTCAGTCTATTGGGTCTATTGTTACTTAGAGAAACATGACAAATTGGTTTAATCATATAGGTTTTTGCAGACACATTTTATTAACTCCATACTGATAGTGTTTTACCAGGATATTCTTTGATTGAGGATGTTTTCACAATACTGTAGCGCCCCTCGGTACAGAAGCTACTACAGTCTGCTGGTTAGTGAAACAGATTTAAAGGGTTGATTTTGGATTTGACTAACTATGTTGTCTCTTTTTTAGGATGCTTATTTCAAAACAAAGTGGGCGATCACTGCCAGACATTAAAAGATGCAGCACATGCTGCAACAAATTTCATTGTCTGTTCTGCAGCTCAACAGTTTATCAACCCAAAAAGTTGAGCAAAGTACAGGCACATCTGGATAGCCACTTCACTTGTGCAGTTGTCCATGAAGGTAAGATTTGGAAACATCTCTCAGAAAATGCTAATAAAGTTACCATGTTTCTGTCTATGCATTAATACCAGATATGCACAATATTGACATTTTCCTGACAGATCTGGTGGTCTTGATGGCTGTCTCTGTTGACAGTTGTGCATATAACTTGTCCTTTTCCACATGTAATTATTTATTTCAATGTTAGGACATGGCCAGAGATTTGCCTTCTGGAGTAATGAGGCCATAAACTTGCTCCAGGGAACTCTTCAGCCAGTGTACAGAGTGCCAAAATGGATAGCCCCAACTGAAGATGTTCCCGCTCACATGCAGGCAGTCAGTGACCGTACCCAAAATGAAAAAAGACTTGTGGACTTCATCATACAGTCACAGGGAGCAGCGCAGTATTTGTTGGTACTTTGACAACTATTACATTTTACATACTAAATAACTGAATTGATTCATCCTCTGCCATTGTTAGGATATTATACATAACATAATAACGTAATTATTTCTGTCCTTTGTTTTATTTACAGGATGTGCTTAATGGAAAGCCATCTAAGTGGTTTCCTCAGAAACCCTCATACGAGGTGCCTGTGTACCTCAACAATGAAGAGCAGCAGGACACCGTGTTTGCCTGTCTCAAGGGCATGTTAGAGACCACACCAACAACACTGAGCTTTACCGATGACGTAGACTTCATATGAGGTGTTCTTTTTCCTGAAGTAAGCATGACTGTGTAATGCATTTCTGTGTGGTTATTGATTTTCAAAGCTTCCCCTCTCACTCTCATTTCTCTCTCTCTCTCTCTCTCTCTATATATATATATATATATATATATTTCCCACAGTAATAAGGAGAAAAAAAACAACACATATCGGCCATTTTTACACTTTATTCACTTGACACTAGCCATGTTTCCATCGGCCTGTTTAGATGCGCATCTAGAAGTATCGCATCGGAAAATTATGATGGAAACGGCAAAATTCGAATTAAAATCCCCTGATTCACACAAACTAAAATCCGCTCGTTTTAGCCGGGTTTTGGTTGATTAAAAAAAATGTTGATTTGCAAAACGGGGAATGGAAACAGTTATGTTCAAATTATGTCTGACGTAGCGCACCTCTCTCCATGGTGATATCCACACTCCGGGTCGGGAAGGCGGTAATGCATTTACAAGCTGGTTGCCAACCGCCAGAAAACGTAGAAGAAGAAGAATGCGAGACTTGTTTTGGACCTGCGGAAAACTCACGCGAGTTTGTAATTTTCACCAAAGTCCATACATTTAATGGAAACACACAGGATTCGTATTTCTTTTAATGCGCATTTCCCGATGATTCAAATCACTTTTGGATGGAAACATAGCTACTGTCAGGGCAGCTTGGCACCTCCTCATGCTGTCACATTTTTCTGTGGGATGGCATCCCATTCCTCAACCAGGAGTTGTTGAGGGTCAACCAGCATGGTTGTGGGTGGTCACTCTAACACGTACAGCATGCCCAAGCTGATCCCACAAGTGTTCAATTAGGTTGAGGTTTGGACTACAATCAGGTGCCATACACCTGTGACTGACACACACCTAGCAGCACTTGAAGCTTAGAACAAGAGTGAATACCAACAGGAGAATGTTGCAGGGGATTTTGGCACATTATTTTGGGGCGTTACCCACATGTTTAGCTGTGTTGCTCATTCCACTAATGCATGATCCTTACAAGTTGTACCTCGTTGCAAAGGTGACTAATCAGGCTTTCCAACAATATAACAGACTGAGCTAAAGGGGCTGTCCTCACAGGAGGCTGAGCAGGAGTATCTCTGTGGTCCAATTTATGATTAAAGGTAAGGGTGGATAATTACATTTTCAAATGCAATTTGAAGTAAAATATCAACTTGGCAATCGTGTTCTCTGTTACCAATTTAGTGAAGTGGAAGACTTCATACAGAAGCTTGCAAAGAGAAGGAAGATCGAGGAATGGAATTCCCATTAAAAATGGGAAGAAAAAAAACTTGTCTTTCTGACTTTTATTTCTTATTGATTGTTTTTTGTACATTTTTATATATTTATACATGTTCAGTTTAAAATGTTTAATCTTTCCCCACAGTAATCCCTGTGTTTTATGTTTTTTTAATCTTTAATATCTGGTGAGGAGTCAGTCAATTCAGCTTTATTTATCAATCATAGAATAACACAGGTCTGGACAGCCAAGTATGAAAGGGGGAGAGAGAGGGGGGATGACATGCAGCAAAGGGCCACAGGCTGGACTTGAGCCTGGGCCACTGCAGCAACAGCCTTGTACATGGAGCACCTGCTCTATCCACTAAGCCACCGACGCCCCAATCTTTTAGGCCATTTTTGATGGAGATCTGAATTGTACATGCAATTGTTATTATTTATGGGTGTTCTTAATTATTATTATACCATTATACTAAATTCTAACCAGTGTTGGGCAAGTTACTATTTAAGAGTAATTAAATTACTTTTTACTCCTTTTAAAAGTAATCTTGGTTCTGATCTGTTTACTTTATTTCACAAGTATTCAGTTACATTACTAGTTACTCCATTCCCTCAAAAAATAAATAATAATAAACAACACAGTACAAACTGTAGCAGGACAGCAGAGCGTCCCGGCACTGTGTAGCCAAGGACGGGTGTTTAAGTGTGGGTGAGAGGAGCAGAGAGGACCGCGGAGGAGGTCAGGTGGGGCAAGCCAACACTGCATTACAGCAATGGTAATGAACTTGGACTTGTAACTATAATCTAATTAGGCCTACTATTACTAATTAATTTCTCCTATTTTTGATAATTAAAATACAGTAATGCGCCACTAAATAACGAGTTACTGCTCAACACTGATTATAACTATTTAATAAAAAAGTAGCATTTGGGTACAACAAAAAATTAAAAAAAACTTCAGGTAATTGCAGCCTCCACTTGGTAAATTAAACGGTCCTACAACTGCGGTCCTGCAACTGCAGCCTCCGTTATTGCAGCCTCCACTCGGTAGGTGGCGCTGTGATGAAAATTGAAGGGTCCTAAAACTGCAGTCCTGAAACTGCAGCCTCCGGTACTGCAGCTTTTCATTATTGCTTCTATGATGTAGTCTGTAGTGACCATAGACTGTATAAATATGGAAGTGAAATGACAACACACAACAACCTTTGGGAGATGTTTTATTTCTTGTGGCACACTGGTGGAAGTGGAGCAGTGTGGATCAGTGCGGATGAATGAAAAATGAAAATGAAAATCACTTTATTTCAGGCGGTAACGTGTTGTGTGACATTGTAAATGTAATATTACCCAAAATCCTGTTGGTAACACCTTAAATTACTTCATTACTGCTAAAATGTAATATATTACTGTAAAATGTTACTTTTATAACGCCTTACCCCCAACACTGGTTGTTACCATGTTTACAGCTTGTCTGTATATTGTGATTACACCAACCTGATCTCACAGAAATACATGAAATGACCACAACCTCTTAACACCGCATTCTGTGGTGGCAGCATGTAATGGGTTGAAATTACGTGCCGGTACCACGGAAACAATGCCAATGTAAAGTCAATTAGGGTCCTTTTTCGTGGTGGACACACGGATTCCCTGATTCAATAATGTCACGTCAACCTCGTTTTCCTCAATGATATATTTAACATTCCTGTATACACACAAAAACACGTAAGTGTCCTTGATAATTCAACAATATGACAGGTTCATGTCAAGGCCATAAAATAAAATAAATGTATGTTGCCAGCTTTTGATAGCGTAGGGCTTTAAGGGCATTGTGCTGTGGGCGGATGGGGCGCGTTTGACTACTGTTTTGTATCTACTGTCTGCCGTGTGTGGGCTTCATTCCATTTCAGATTGCCGTCCGTCTGCCATAACCGAATCCAAACAGCACTAATAAATAAATGAATAAATAAGAAGAAAAAAATAAGGCAGAGCACGGAAGAACCGGAGAGGAAACACCATCACATGGAGGGAGGCATCCGCCACGGCAACCCGGCCACTGGAGTTAAGAATTTAACTATGATAAATGACATAACATATTAAGATTTAGGCCTAACATAAAATAAATTTGTTATTAAATAAATTAAAACATATAGCCTACAGCAGATAAAAGTAGAACATGCTAAAAGTAAATACATTAATAGGCTAAATAGCAATAATAAATAGTCTAGTTATCTATTAGGCTACCATTCCACTCTGTAAATAGATTTTAAAATTTCAGTATAATTTTAATATTATTTTTGCTTATTTCATTATTGATGTTATTGGTTTTACTTTTTAGTAGTATTGTATTCTCTGAGGATGAGTCATTTTAGTAACTATCTACAGTAAAAAAGAAAAAAACAAGTAAAGAAACAAATAAAAATCATTTTATACACTGGGCCTTTAAAGTGCTCTCTGAAACTACACCTGCCATGGCTTGTGTCC
Source organism: Cromileptes altivelis (assembly GCA_013133815.1). Taxonomy (NCBI): domain Eukaryota; kingdom Metazoa; phylum Chordata; class Actinopteri; order Perciformes; family Serranidae; genus Cromileptes; species Cromileptes altivelis. The sequence goes on from CM023139.1 coordinate 44,276,626, forward strand.
AAAAAACTGAAAAAAAAAATCAAAACTTTGTCGTAGAGCTAAATCAAATACATCATTGGAAAGGACTCAACCTGTAGAGTAACATATGTCAGTATGAATATTCTGCATTGCTCCTGCTTTCAGCCATTCACCTTTGAACCTTGACTTCAGTGCATGTTTGAGGGCTTATAACTCAGCAACAAAAGGGGGTACAGACATGAGGCCAACTGTTACAGAGAGTTCTTGACCTCAACTAACATGTGAGTGCAGTCAACAACTAGGGGTGCTGCCAGATATGGGAAAAATATGGATAAAATTAATTTTCACCCATTTAGAAATTAGATATTTAAAATCTGATTACACAAGTGTGTTTACCATCCCCTTAAAGTCCACAGTGTACTCTCAATTCAGTATTTACAACTTCCAAATCTAGGAAAACTTATATTTTTTAAAAACTACAATTCCCCGGGACCGCGCCATGCAGTTTGAGGGTCCATGTCATTGGTCCGACAGCCCATTGGTCCGACGGTCCGCGGTGCTGAACGGCTCCCAGCAGGTGTATTTCTGCCTTGATGGTGCCCCGCGACAGGCTCTGGGTCAGCTGGGAAAGGCTTGAGGCGAAGCAGGCTCACAGCTTATGTGTTTGTCACTTTTTTTTTCATTTTAACCCACACCATGATCTTTTCCTAACCCTAACCAAGTGTTTTTTGTGCCTAAACCTAACCAGACCTTAACCACAGGGCATCATGATGATTTCAGAACAACGGGACTTCAGAACAATGGGTTTAATATGGTCAGACCGATGGGCTGTCAGACCAATGGGCTGTCGGACCAGTGGACAGTTCCCGCAGTTTGATACATATCAGCAACATAGTTGTAGTTGTTCTGATTTGCAAAGTAGGGTTCTAAATAGGGTTGAAAAAAGATATATCTACCCAACATATCTAATATCTAGTAAAGCCGAACTAGTTATTACACTGTACCTAGATGAACTATGTTAAGAAAATGTACAGATTTTGGCTAATTTTCGATATTTTAGCTAATACGGTAGAAACAGCGTTTTAAGGACGGTAGGTTTGTTTGCGGCTTGTAAAACAGAGTTGTAAAATAGGGTCGTAAAAAGATAGATCTACTGAATATATCTAATATCTAGTAAAGCTGAACCAGTAATGACACTGCACCTAGATGAACTGTGTTAAGAAAAAAAGCAAGGTGTTGGCTAATTTCATATATTTTAGACAGTACTTTTAAAAACGCCATTTTTGGGACGGTAGGTTTTTTGCGGCTAGTAAAGCCGAACTAGTAATGACACTGCACCTAGATGAACTATGTTCAGAAAAAGTAAGGATGATGGTTAATTTCAGATAATTTAGCTAGTACTGTAGAAATGACGTTTTTGGTACTGAATATTTGAATAGGCCTATATCAAATATCTAGTACAGCCGAACTATCATATAATTATTATTATTATTATTGTTGGTGGGAAATTATAACAGAGGAATATATTTGCCGTTTTAATATCAAGAACACTTTTTGTGTGTATACAGGACGTTGTTGAATCAGGGAATCTGTGTGGACACCACGACAATGGATCCTAATTGACTTTACATTAGCATTGTCGTACCGGCACGTAATTTCTGCCACCACGGAATGTGGTGTTAAGAGGTCGTGGTCATTTCACGTATTTCTGATTACACACATGGCACCTTGTTAATGGCCATGAAAAGGCATTGTTTTATATAGACTTATATAGTTAGATTGTTTAAATGCACGTCACATTAATCAATATCAATACATATAAATTATAAAATTCTGAGTCCTACTATTAGCATGTCTCAATCGCCACAAGCTCTTCTTCAACTGTAACCACTGTTAACTGAACTATTTACATAATCCAACCTTTGTGGTTTATTTGGTGTTATCATGGAGGAAGGTGAGACTATCCACCATGGATGGCTTCTGCACTGTGCTACTCTGTTCAATCAGTCTTCCAGCAAAACTAAAGTTCTGTTCACGACTGCTGCTACTGGAAAGGCCAGAATGTCCTGAGCATGTTCGTTAATCTTCAGGTGACATTAGGTGATGACATAATGTTTGACACTTCCATTGTTAGTTAACTAATGTTCACTTACATGAATTTTACCAAACCTCTTTACCACCTGAGATAGCCTATGTGTTATCACGTAATAGTGAAACCCCAGCGCTGAACAAGAAGTGGCCCAACACAGACAGTAGATTTGTGATAGCCCCTCACACCATTACTTGAAGTCTGAAACACATCTACATCTCAATGCGCTTTACAAGATACCCTCTTGGACAGTTAAGGCCACCATGATGAAAACGTTGCTAATTTACATAAAGTGAAAAAACACTAATACGAACAGACTTTTTTGGGGGGATTTTCACTCTAGCAAGAATACATTTGGTATGCAGCCTTGTGAGATTGAGTTATACAATCCTATTATAAATGAGTAAAATAGGTCAAAAACATGGCCGCTGTCAATCAAAAAGTCTACATCAAGGGTGGGGCTTGATGGGAAAAAGCCCATAACTCAAGTTGTTCTCCAACAATCTAATGCCCAGCTCAGACCAAAGACTCACCATGAGATGAAGTTGTTTTAGAACGTTGTAGAAAAAAAGATGTAGCAGTGTGAACTGGCCAGTCTGAGCTCCACTCAAACCAGCTGATGGTGTCAACTGCAACTCAGCTGGCAGCTGCATGGTTTAGAATGTTGTTGTTAAAAAGCTGAGACTGTTATTGGGATATTATTATAGAAACAAGACTTGTTTCTCTTTTAATGTAAAACAGAAACTGGTGGACGCAACATTTTTACCTGTTATTGACTATGGAGACATACTTTATATGAATGCACCTGCTCATTCTCTTCACCTGTCGGACAGTGTGTATCACATGGCTCTGAGATTCATTACAAACTGTGTTTCTCTCACTCATCACTCTACAGTAAAGTGAACTGGTCATCGTTATCTGCTCATTGCCTCAGTTACTGGTATATCTTCATTTACAAAGCAGTTTTATGCAGACTTCCTTCTTATTATTTTTTTGTTACTTTTTTTATTTATTTACATGAAATTTACAAACAAAGAAAATGGGGTCATCATGGGTGTTACAGTTAAAATCACAATATATTTTTCCACATACATCATGGTATAATGTCATACTATTCAAAGTGCATACACAATCCATTTTTCCCAGCATTCAGTACATTTCTCCAACTCAAGTCTTAAAACAAAAGTAAGTCTCTCCATACAATAAATTTCTTTCATGATCCCGCACCTCTGGTCCAGTGTTGGAGGATCAACTTGCAACCATTTTCGGGTTATAGCTTTCCTACTACTTGCCAAAAGTGTCTTCAATAAGTATTTATCCTTGTGTTGGATTGTTTTGGGTATTTTACCAAGATATAAAGTAACAAAAGAGTAATGTAACTCCACCACATTATTTTATTTATCTCAGTAGCCACCTCCCTCCAGTATGACTGGATTTTCGAACAGGCCCAAAAGACATGGAAATGATTAGCCATAGACGTTCCATATTGTATCCAACATAAGCCTCGGCTCTGTGTGCCTGTTTGCAGTGGTGTTATTTTAGGAGTTATGAAAAATCCCACTACATTCTTCCAGCCAAACTCTCTCAACGATCTTGAGTTTGCAGTGGTCGCTTGTGTCTTGCATATTTCCATCCAGGTCTGAGACCAACTTTTAATTGTCTTTTTGTTTGTATGCATCATGAAATATAGAAATCAAATTGTATTCTTTCTCCTCTTTGATTTGTATTTTTTTATTATAATAGTCTCTGACTTGCAGGTATCTAAGAAAGTCCTGCTTTTCCAGTCCAAATGTGTCTGAAATTGTCTCATAACTGAAATACACTGTTTGAGGTGAGGGAACAGAAAGACGTGATACCTCTCCTAACCCATTATTTGAAGACCCCGTCCAACCTAGCAGGTTCAAATTCTGGGTCATATGCTACCCAATTCAAGACCCTAGCTTAAGAGTGAATAAAGTCCACTGATTCAAGCTGTTATAATGTCTTTCAGCTTGGCTTTTATTTCCTATTACAGATTGTACTGGAGTTTTTATCTGTATAATTTCCAGGGATTTCCATTTAGATTCATAATTTGGAGCACACCAGTATACTAAGGGTTTCAATTGTGCAGCGAAATTGTAATCCTGTAGGCATGGTAAAGCTCGTCCTCCCTTCTCTTTTTTCAGCTGCAGTGTTTTGAACTGAACCCTAGGTCTTCTACTGTTCCACACGAACCTTGAAATCCACGCATTCCACTCATCAAATTGTCTTTGGGGAACCTCCAGAGGCAATGACTGGAAGAGATAAAGCAGCCATGGCAACACATTCATTTTGATTATTTCTATTCTGTTGCTCATATCTAGTGGGAGGAGGGTCCATCTAGAAATGTCAGATTTTCTCTCTTTCTTAATGAGGCTGTAGTTGTTTTCAAAAAGTTTTGACATGTCTTTAGTTAGGTTTATTCCTACATGTTTTATTGTGGGAGAGTCCCATTTAAAATTATATTTCCTTTTTGTATCTAGGTGGGGTGTATAATTAAATGTGAGGGCTTGAGTTTTTTGAATATTTAGCTTATATCCAGAGTATGAATTATATGTTTTAGCAGGGACATCAATTTAGGGATGCTTGAGTCAGGGCTTGTAATAAAAAGCAGGACATAATCTGTGAACATGCAAGCCTTATGTTCTTCTCCTCTGATTGTGATACCCTTTATCTCAGAGTCCTCTCTAATTGCTTGAGGCAAGGGTTCAATGAATAACACAAATAGGGTTGGGCTCAGTCCCTCTTTCCAAATAGACAGTTTGCGACAGGTGTCCATTAACCCTGATCCTGGCTGTTGGAGAGAAGTATAATGCTTTAATACATTTAATGAAGCCATCTTTAAAGTCGAATCTTGCAAGTACCCTATATAGATATTCCCAACCCACCGAATCAAATGCCTTATCGGTGTCTAGGCTGACCAACATTGCACTAATGTTTTCTGATGTAATATGACTTACCACTTGTAGTGTTCTCCTTAAATTATCCTGTGTCTGTCTATTTAGTACAAAGCCTGTTTGATCAAAATCTACCAGCTCTGGGACAATGGTTTCCAGTCTCTTCGACAGGATTGAAACAAATAATTTATTGTCTGCGTTCTAGACTGATATTCGTCTATATGATCTGCATTCCTTTTTATCTTTACCTTCTTTCGGGATGATAGAGATAACTGCTTCCTTCCATGATTGTGGGGCTTCCCCTGTTCTCAGTGTATGATTAAAACAGTTAAGCAGCACAGGTGTTATTTGAAATTTAAATGTTTTATACCATTCGGATGGATATCTGTCTGTGCCCGGAGCCTTATTAGCTTTCAATCTTGATCAGATAAGTCCCTAATCCCTATTTTACAGTCCCTGACTCTGTGCCAGTCTGATTTATACATAAATAAATAATCAATTTGTGAATATACAGAGTGGCATGGGGAATAATAGGTGAATTGTTTTTCTCCTGGATGAGACTCTCTCCACACGTCAATCAAACCCAGTTCTGCAAGCATCCGCTGGACCATAATGGCATTTGGACTTTCAAAATTTACTGCATTAGGGATCAGTATAGCCACTCCCCTCCTATGGCCTGATTTATGAGATGAGTAATAGGTATTTTGAAATCCAAGTTTTTTTTTTAAATTTTTCATGTTCTAAAGAAGACAGATGTACCTCCTGCCAAAAACTTACCTGCAGCTTTTCTCATTTAGCGCTGTCCATGCCATGAGCCGCGAGCGCCGTTAAACCTTTACTTACTGACTCTTGCTAAAAGAGTCATCATGGCTGTGTGTAAGGACTGCACTTTAAATTACTCACAGTTAAGAGACGATATCCACCGCATGAAAGCTGAAATCCGAGAAAAGGACAAATTGATTGAAAGTTTCATGTCTGTTGCTACTGCCCAGTCAAAGCGGATCTCCTGTCTGCAGGCATCTACTCTCGCTGCCCCGCAGCTGGCCCTGTCACCGTCGTCCCGGCTGTCACAGGCCCTGATTTCGGATTCTGCTGACACTATCCCATGGCTGCCTTTAACCAATGCCGGTACCGGTGCCGACAACGGCATCTCTGGTGCTTGTCCATCAAATGTGGAGAGTGATCAGTCTGGATGTGGACCGGTGGTGAGGGTGGCGTGTGGTGCTGCTGCTGAGACCAGGGGCCTGGAGGTGTCTTTACCACCGGCGACTGCTCCGGCCCGGCCAGAGGATTCTTGGATGAGAACTGGAGCTAAGTCCAAGGTCCCCGTCCTCAGCTCCACACCAAACCGGCCTGCACACCTGCCACTCTGGATGGATGTGGTTCGAGGCGAAAAGAGACTCAGGTGGAGGATCACACCCCAGCCTGGAGCTCTCAAACCGCTTTGGGATCCTGCCCGCTGAGGCGCCGGTTCACCCGGCAGATGCCCCCGCAGCCCCGGCACCATCCGACCCGACCTCCTCGCTGGTTGCATCTGGTGCTGCTGCTTACTCTCCGCCTGCCGTCTCCCCTCCACCTGTCGCTGGTACTGATCGGACAGCTGTCCGGTCCGTCGAGGGTCAGCAGAACAAACAGCTGGGGAAATCCTCCTCCTACCGGTTGCTGAGGGAGGCTGTAAACAGGCATTCGGGCAGTCTTCCTCGCCCGCAGCCACCGAAGGAGCAGCCTCCGGAGTTGAACCGCGTTCCCTCACCGCAGCTCTCACCCATCCAGCCCGTCCATCCTCAGCCGGTGAGTTTACCTCACTCCGGGGTCACTGAATTTCCGCTGTGTCCTTCTGACGGCGCTCAGCCTGCATCCCCTCAGCCACTTTTCTCTCCCACCCCACTCATAATTGGAGATTCTATAATCAGGAAAGTACGCTTTTTCAACGCAACCACCCTCTGCCTTCCTGGTGCCACCGTCCCTGTCATCTTGGAAAAACTCAAAAACATTCTGCCGTCACCTCCGTCCTCTATTAAGCGTCTGATTATTCATGTAGGTATTGTTGACTCTGCCCTTGGCCAGTCTGAATTGACTAAGGTAAATTTTAACAACCTTTTTCACTTTTTAAAACAGACTGGTAAGACAATCTTCATCTCCACTGTCCCGCGGTGCTGGACCTTTCAGCAGAGCCCTCTACCTCAATTTTTGGCTTCAATACTCTTGCAGGGCTCACGATATGGTTTTTATTGACAATTTTAATCTGTTTTGGAATTGCTGGTCTCTTTTTAGAAAGGACGGGATCCACCCAAACAAACTGGGCTCTCAAATGCTGACTGTAAACATTCAGCATGTCGTGCACTATGCACCACGTGACTGACTATTTACACCTAACGTCACTCACAGTCACAATCACAATCACAATCCAGTTTTCCCCTCTTCCTCTACGGTTTTGTCACAGCCAACAACCATCACCAGCTCCCCCTACTGTCCTACTGTCAGCTCCGCTGTCATTCCAGTTGTTAGTAGTAATAGGCTCCGTTTAATCAGACACCACGTCTTGCAAAAATGCTGCTTTTAAATGTCAGGTCACTCACAAACAAGTCCTTCATCTTAAATGATTTTATTTTAACCTATAACTTAGACTTTTTATTTCTTACTGAAACTTGGCAAAGACCTGGTGAACTCAGCTCCTTTTCTGAGTTATGTCCCCCAAAATATAACCTTCTTAACTCACCACGGTTGACTGGCTGTGGTGGGGGCCTGGCTGTGGTTTGTAGTGATATTTTTACCTATAAACTCATGTCAACTGATGAATACACAAGCTTTGAATTACTGCTGTTTAAGATTGAACAGTCTATTCCAGTACCATGTGCACTTATATACCGACCCCCTAAATTCAACAAGGCTTTTATTGATGAATTCTCCGATTTTCTGTCTTTTATGGTTACTAAATCTGATAACCTCCTAATTTTAGGTGATTTTAATATTCATATCTACTGTCCATCTAACCCACTTGGTTGGGATTTTACACATTTAATGGACTCTTTCAATCTTACTCAGTCATGGGTCCTATACACGGCCACACTCTTGACCTTATTTTAACTCTTGGTATCCCGGTTCCCAGTATTCAGATAAATAACATCAGTTTATCTGATCACTGGCCCATTATGTTTTCCACTTCTCTTCCCTCCCAGACTCCAACACCCAGTTGGCCAGGAAACTACTCCAGGTCTATTACCCCTCTCACTGTCATACAGTTCTCGAATGCTTTCTCCTTTGCTGTCATTAAAGCTCCCCCTGCTGGTCTGGTCACAGAAGAATTGGTCACACGTTTCAACTTCATTTGCACAAATATTCTTGATTCAATTGCCCCTCACAAAATCAGGAAAGCAAAGACTAAAACTCAGCCCTGGCTAAACTCCATGACTCGTGCAGCTAGGCGGAATTGTAGAAGAGCAGAGTTTAAGTGGAAAAAAGATAAGCTCCACGTTTCTTACCAACATCTGAGAGACTGTCTGGCAAATTATTGTTATAAATGTAGGTATTTATGGAGAAAACTTGTCAGATGCCCAAGAACGACACTCAGGAGGTTTTTTTACCCCATAAAACGCAGGGCACACAGAACATTAAAGGTAGCCTACCAGCAATGTTACACGATATGTATATAAATCATTAATCTGCTTTATCAATTAAAAATAAAATCCATACTGGCTGACCAGAAAAACGCACAAGAAAGATTGCAAAAGAAAGCATAGTCTATTTTAGGAGAGAGTCTGTGTTCAAAGTTAAAAAGATAATATTGCAATATATAGGCTATACAGCTGTTTTCATGTTCTGTTTTTACATTAATATATAGCCATTTTACCAGCTCAAGAAAAATACATTAAAGTGTGTAATTAATTTAAAGTGTGTGTGTGTGTGTGTGTGTGTGTGTGTGTGTGCGCGTGCATGCATGCATGTGGCGCTTTTGTTATGTTGATTTTTATATTTTATTTGTGTTCTAACACTGTGATTTCTTTGCAAAAGTGCTATAACGTTTATCATTGTTGCTGTTATTGTTATTATTAGCTGACAAGGCCAGTGTCAGTCGTGGAGTTGATGCAGAGGGATAGGATAATGCCAGTCATAGGACTGAGGAGGAGGAAGAGACAGATGAGGAGGGACAGGAGAAGGAGATGGAAGAGGAGGTGGAGGAGAAGAAGGAGGAAGAGAAGGAGGAGAAGGAGAAGGAGGAAAGTGGAGCAGGAACCACCAAAAAAAAAAACAGTGCCAGGTACAGGTGCAGTGTGCAGGACTGGGTTGGCAATAGGTCTTTGCATAGAATTATATTATATTCAATACACTCTACTGACTGACTAATCTGTGTGTATTGTGTTTAATATCATTAGATTATTTTTATACTGCAAATAAAGTATTCGTGTTAAAATTACGGTTCCACTTGCGTCCATCGTGCGATCGGAAAAAAGGCCTCTCCAAATCAAGCTCCCGAGCTGAATTTCAACCCCAGCCTGGAAGCTGAAACAGAGGGCATGGAACATTATACTGGTGGGGGAAACTAGAGCTGGACTACATCCCGAGAAAAAGGGTGCACATCACTATTAAAGAAAAGTAATGCACACCATCCCACAAAATGTATAACACACTTCAATTTTCACACACAAATACAACACAACACAAAGAGATAAGAGACACCCATCACTGAGAGCAATCACTACAAACTGGGAATGCACTGCAACCAACACACACAGTGAGTTACCCTTTGACGCAGATGCAACCAACTACAGTGCCCCCACCTGGCACATGTCTGGATCCCTTTTACCCTCACACAAACAATATATAGGCCTATCACAACATAACAAATACAGGAATAGGAAATCAAATCATAACAATTAATAAAAAGAACCCACGTAACCCCCCCGGGGTCTAGGCTTGTGGCACCGTCCAACTCCCCGGGGGAACCACGGCTTCATCGGACGGCACAGAGGAAGAGGAAGAGATGCCTACTGAAGCAGGAGCAGCAGGGAATGCCAACAGCGGTGTGCTGGAGACGGCAGCTAAGCTAGAGAGCGTTTGCTGGCTAACGCTCCTATCAACCCGGCCCTAACTATCTAAAGGAGGCGCAGGCCTCCCCTCCTAACACAGGAACGGTTAAACTAACTAAAACTAATCAGCTGTCTTCGTCGCTGGTGGCCCTACCAGCCACGAACGACACCCTCCCTCCCAGGATGAAAGCAGCCGCACATGCAACAGGTCGCTCCCCAGACACACAGACAATGAACGGTGCTCTGCTTTTCAGTCTTAGAGTCCTGCCCATACAATCAGCCGCAACTGCATCTCATCAGTTCACAGCAGCAGTATGCTCAACAATTCAGTCACACAACATTATCAACACTGTGTCAAAGCAGAGAGAACTAAATATTTTTCTGACATCATTCTTAAACATGCCCATAGACCCAAAGTTTTATTTAACACAATAAACACAGTTCTTAACCCTGCAGTCACAGACTATCATGAAACAACACCGGATACCTGTGAAAACTTCCTAAAATTCTTTATTAGCAAAATTGATAATATACAATATCAGATCTCACCACCTTCCTACAATCCATCAGAATAAAGCTCATGTTCCTCATTTCTCAATAATTTTGTACCAGTTTCTCTCTCCTCTTTGACACAGATAGTCTCAAATATGAACCCTAGCACTTCTCCCTCAGATATTTTACATTCACGTCTTTTTAAGGAAGTCCTGGACACCACTGGGCCCAGTATTTTAACGATGATAAATAACTCTTTGATCAATGGCTGTGTACCATGTTTTAAACATGCTGTCATTCACCCTCTGATCAAAAAATCCCAACTTAGATCCATCTGTTCTTAATAATTACAGTCCAATTTCAAAGCTCTCCTTATCCAAAATCCTTGAAAAAGTATTTTTTTTCGCAACTTATCAACTTTCTGGATCAATCAAATGGGATTCATAGCAAGATCAGCTGTCTCGCTTCTGGGGGAACTCGGAGTGCAGGGACAGAGTTTGAGGAAGACAGTGAGGGAAATGTTAGATGAAGCAGTTAAATGTAGCCAGTTTATCTATAAGAGAAGAAGTAATGTCAGTTGGGGGCCAGCAGGGGGAACTACTAAACAGGACACATAATTCCTTGAGATCAGGTGAAGAGATCCACTTCCTCTCAGGAGGAAATCCAGGAAGAGGAAGTATTTAAGTGTGGGAGTGGCCTATTTGAATCCATTTTGTTTGAGGCCATGCAGCAAGGTGAGTGTGGGTCGGTCTTCTGCTGTCACATGACGCAGCTTGATGGCGGTTGGTTCGTTTCCGGCACGGGTTTTGAATGTGTTAACTGCAGCAGTTGTGTTAACTTGTGACAGAGTCATTGATACTTTGTTAAACTGTTTAATATAGCTAGCCGTGACTGGTTGTGTTCCTGGTGGGTTGAGTGAGAAGTGGTTGTGCGAGTGTCGGCCGACGGCCTGTATAGGTCCGGTAGTGGCACGTGCACCCTACGACTCCTTGGCTGGAGAACCAGGAGACGGCCAGAGGCGGCATCAGGGCTGGCCCATGCCCACAGGTGTAGTAAATCTTGAGAGGGAGGGGGGAGGCTGGAGTCGAGGCAAATTGGGTTAATGTCAGTACCTCTAAGAAAAGAAAAGAAAGAGACAGGAGAGATTACAATTCAGCGACATTGATAATAATCAACCGAAGTCTAGAGAGATGGATGAAAGGGAAGGGAAAGCTTTCAAGGTTTTCTTTAAAATGAAAGGGGAAGGCCAAGGCTTTGGTTCAGTTAGTCCCTTGAAATTGTCAAAGGCACTTAAGAAAGAAATAGGTGATGTTTTGCATGCTAGTACTATGAACAATGGATCACTCATGATAATTTGCAAGTCAGCAGACCAACAAGCCAAGGCCCTGAAGGTTAAGAACTTAATGGGGAAAGGAGTAGAAGGGTTTGCTCCAAAAGAGAATAGTGGTGTTAAAGGAGTAATCTATAATGTGTCAGTGGAAATATCTGAGCAAGAGATGCTAAACAACCTGAAGGGGGGTAACGTTGTGAGTGTGAGTCGAATGGGGAACCCTCAAAATGGGAAAAATAGTCCTCCAGTACTTAAAGAGGATGAACTGCCAAAAAAAGTATCACTTGGCTATTTGATGTATCCTGTCAGACCATATGAGAGGGCTCCTTTACGATGCTTTTACTGTCAAAGATATGGTCATGTGGCTATTGTATGCAGGGGTCGGCGTCGCTGCATATGGTGTGGAGAAGATCATGATGGGAAAGAATGCAATAAGGATATGAAGTGTCCAAACTGTGGAGGGGAACATCTTGCTTCATTTCGGGGGTGCCCAGATTCGGTAAAAGCTGAGCAGGTTCAGAAAATAAGGCAGGTAAAAAGAATTCCTTATGCAGAAGCTGTGAAGAGGGTGGAAGGGATAAGAAGCTTCACTAACATGCAGGCCCATGGGTCTGGCATTGCTAGGAAAATAGAACTACCTGGGACTACTCCTGCAACACCAGAAGAAACAATTGTAGTTAATAAGAAGGCCTTCCTAGCTTTTATGGTAGAGGCAATCTGGAAAGTTAAAATGGTGGCCAGTACGTGAAGTTGTCACAGCAGCTGAGAAGCTAATTAGAATTTCTGGAATAGCCCCGAAAGAGCTATGGGAACTGACTTATGCTAGTGACCCTGAAGTGAGATCACAGTTTATAAAGAGAAGTCAAGACCTGTCTCCAAATGTGACTGAGGATGAAATGATCAGCGAGGAAGATAATGATGATTGTTAAGTTTTTTGTGCTAATGTTTTACTTGTTGCAGTGGAATGCCAGAAGTCTAACAGCAAATGGTCAGGAACTAAAAAGGTTTTTAGGTGCATTTAAAGAACTTCCTGAGTTAGTGTGTATACAGGAAACATGGTTGAAACCCTGTTTAGACTTTGTGATTCCAGGCTACGTAAGTGAAAGAGCAGATAGAGTTGATAGAAATGGGGGAGGGTGTGCAACATTCATCAAGTCAGGAATCCAGTATCAAAGAAAACTGATTAAAACAAAAATAGGAAGTGTTATTATTGATGTGTGGACCCCAGAAGGGAAAATCTTAGTTGTCAATGTATATAATCCCCCTACTGATAAGCTTGAGGAGGAGCAGTTAGATGTAATCATGGAAAATGTTAGCTGTCCAGTTTTATGGGTGGGAGATCTTAATGCACACAACCCACTATGGGGAAGTACAGGCATAGATGGAAATGGGCAGGTGTTGGAAAACTTTATAGATAAGCATGGGTTAGTGGTGTTAAATGATGGGAGGCCAACTTGGTTTAGGTCCAATCAGAGTGCTCAGTCCTGCATAGATGTGACTTTAGCCTCAGCACTCTTAGCGCAAGTGGGTGAGTGGGACTTAATGGACAGGTATACGCTCGGCAGTGATCATGTTCCAATTTTAAGCAGGTTTGCGAGAACTTTAGGCAGAGAGTCTCTTGTTAAATTAAGGTCCTTTAATTATAAAAGGGCAAGATGGGAAGAGTTCGCGGAAAGCTCTCAGATGGAGGTGGGAAGGATTTGCAGTGAGGGAGGGGTAGATTCCTGGTATAGTTCATTATGTGAGGTGATAGGGGCAGCTGCATCTGAATTCATACCAATGAAAAAAGCTCCTGGGGGAAAACCATTAGTCCCTTGGTGGAATGAGGCTTGCAATACTGTGGTTAAAGCTCGAAATAAGGCATATAGGAAGCTAAGATTGCATCCAATTGAACAATATGCAGTTGAATACAAAAGACTAAGAGCAAAAGCTAGAAAGGTGATAAAAGAGGCAAAGAGGAATAGCTGGCGGGACTTTTGTAGTGAACTGGGGCCTCAGACTAGGGTTGGTCAGGTCTGGAGCTTGGTCCATCGCATGTCTGGAGCGCTTAAACAGGCAAATATCCCGGTTCTCCAACACCAAGGTAGCACAGCTATACAAAACAAAGATAAAGAAGATTTGCTGGTTAAGGCATTTCAGCAAGTTCATAGTTCTGAGGGTGTTGGAGCAGAGAATAGGAAAAGAAGAATGGAGATAATTACTAAAGAACAAGATAAATTCCAATACAACAATGATAATTCAGAAGTGTTTAATGTATTCTTCACTATGCAGGAGTTAAAGAGAGCAGTGAAGGCTGGATCAGATACAGCACCAGGGAGAGATGGCCTGAGTTACCCTATGCTTAAGCACTTAGGTGAGTTGATGTTAGAAGAGTTATTGGCTCTAATAAATACAGTTTGGGATCATATAGGCCAATAGCGCTTACATCAGTGGTGTGTAAAGTCATGGAGCGTATGGTCACGGATCGTTTGGTTTATATATTAGAGAAGAGGGGGTATTTTGTAGCATATCAGAGTGGATTTAGACATGGGAGGTCAACAATGGATTCTGTGCTGAAACTAGATATGGATATTAAAAAAGCTTTGACTAATAGAGAAGCAGTGGTAGCAGTATTTTTAGATATAGAGAAAGCATACGATACTATGTGGAAGGAGGGTTTATTGATAAAATTATACAATGCTGGGATACAAGGAAGAATGTTCAACTGGATTAAAAACTTTTTATTTGAGCGCACAATTCAAGTCAGGATAGGAACAGAGTTATCAGTAGAAGCTAAGGTGGACAATGGTACCCCACAGGGAAGTGTGATCAGTCCTGTCTTATTTAATATTATGGTAAATGACATGTTTAGTAAAGTTGAAGGAGATTTTGGGATGTCCTTATTTGCGGATGATGGGTCCATTTGGAAAAGGGGTAGGAATTTGTCTTTTATTTGTACTCAGATGCAAAATGCACTGGATAAAGTAACTGAGTGGGCAAATGAATGGGGTTTCAAGATATCTACTGAGGAAACTAAGTATGTAATTTTTGGCTATAAAAGGAAAACACTGGATTGTACCCTGTCTATATATGGTACAAGGGTAGAAAGAGTTGGCATATTTAAATTCTTGGGAGTGTGGTTTGATGAGAGAATGACCTGGCGCACCCATGTGGAAAAACCAGTAAGCAAATGTGAGAAAATTGTCAATGTGATGAGGTGCCTGGCAGGATCCAGCTGGGGATCTGAAATACCAACCCTTATGACAGTTTACAGGGCCATGATCCGCTCAGCCATTGACTATGGGTGTCTGGCATATGGGTCTGCAGCCCCAACAGTGCTGGCTAAACTGGATGTGTTACAGGCTAAAGCTTTGAGAGTTTGTAGTGGAGCGTTCAGGACAACCCCAGTAGCAGCCCTGCAGGTAGAGCTAGGAGAAACCCCTCTTGAGTTAAGGAGGATGAAGCTGGCGCCACATTATTGGGTCAGATTAAAAGCAAATGGACTAAACCTTCCTACCAAATGTCTTATAGAGCAGCATTGGGAACTGACAGATGCAACTAAAAAACCAAGCTTTGTGAACTCCATGAGGCAAAAAGCATATGAAGTGGGAATTCTGAACCTGAGAATGGGACCAACTATTTGCCGGCCTTCCATTCCTCAGTGGTTGTGGCCTGAGCCTGATATTGACCTGGGCATCCTTAAGCTGATCAGGGAACAGATAGTGGGAGACGTAGCTAATGCAGCCATGGAGCATCTAAAGGAAGGGTGGGGAAACAGCATTAAAATCTTTACTGATGGGTCCAGAGACCCCTCCACAGGGAGAGCAGCATTTGGAGTGTTTGTGTGGGAGGAAAAAAAAAGGGAACGGGTGGAGGCTCCCTGATTATACATCAGTCTTTACAACAGAGTTGTTTGCCATCTTGTGTTCACTCAGGTGGATAGAAAAGTCAAGACCTCAGTTAGTGGTAATATGTAGTGACTCTCTTTCAGCTTTGCAAGCCATAGAACACTGCAAGTCCAAGGCCCGTCCAGAGATTTTAATAGAAGTAATGATGGCAATATCCAGAATTCATAAATTGGGGTGTAGTGTGGGTTTTTTGTGGGTTCCAGCCCATGTTGGAATCCAGGGGAATGAAGTAGCAGATGAGTTAGCCAAAAAAGCACTACGGAATGAAAAGGTTGAACTATCCATTACTATCAGTGTAATGGAGTCATATTCAATAATCCAGCAAGAAATAACTAAGGCTTGGCAACAAGTGTGGGACAGGGGACTTAAAGGAAGACATTTATATGCTATTCGACCATCTGTAGCTCATTGGGCTCTTAAAACATAGAGGGGTAACAGAAAAGATCAGGTTAAGTTATTGAGATTGAGACTTGGGCATTGTGGGCTAAAGAGTGGGCTGGCCCTGATAAAAAAAACATCATGATGGGAAGGGTCAGTGTGGGCAAGCAGAGACAGTGAGGCATGTCCTCCTATCATGCACCATCTATAAAGAACAAAGGAAGAAACTGTACAGTGACCTTACGGACCTGGGAGAATCCATCTTCAATATATCAACTCTACTAGCTAAAGGAGACCCGGAACGAAATAAGAAGCTGATAGAATTCCTACTTTCCACAGGCCTATACCAGTGGATTTAAGATTTAAATAAATAATGACTTTAGACTGAGGGGGCAGCAATACGTCTCTGATGCATCTAGACTGCCTGCTCAAAAGAAGAAGAAGAAGAAGAAGGTGAGTGTGTTTGCTGATCCTGTAAGTTCATTTAGCTCCTTTAACTTTAGCTTATATTGTAGTTATGCTGTGTAGCGTGTGAAATAGAGTATGGTGAATGTGCTTGGAAAGGTAGCATCAGCCCTGCTTCTACCTAGAGCTCGCATGTACGGAGCCTGGGTTTGGTTGAAGATGGCAGTGCTGTTTGGGCTGAGAAAGCCATGTGTAAGTAAGGAGGAAGTCCAGGAAGAGGAAGGTTATTTAAGTGTGGGAGTGGCCTATTTGAATCCATTTTGTTTGAGGCCATGCGGCAAGGTGAGTGTGTTTGCTGATCCTGTAAGTTTATTTAGCTCCTTTAACTTTAGCTTATATTGGAGTTATGCTATGTAGCATGTGAAATAGAGTATGGTGAATGTGCTAGGAAAGGTAGTATCAGCCCTGCTTCTACCAAGAGCTCGCATGTACGGAGCCTGGGTTTGGTTGAAGGTGGCAGTGCTGTTTGGGCTGAGAAAGTCATGTGTAAGTAAGGTAAAGGAGGTTGTTGGGTTGGTGCGGCCTGGCATTAGGGGAGTGTCTCTGGGACGCTAGAGATCACTGTCTAGCCTCCTGGAGGTGTCGTGGGACCAACTAGACGAAACACTAGTGAAAGGAGGTTCCCACCCAATGACCCCAAAGACATGCTAGTTATCACTGCTCATTGGTTTGTATAGTTAAGCCTTGCCATATTAGTTTATCATAGGGCTTAGGTTTTTCACTGAGTGCTGATCCTTTCTCTACAGCACAAGCTTCTTGTGTTTTATTTGAATGCACTCGATAAATTTCAGTCAGGATTTAGAAAACATCATAGTACAGAGTCTGCTCCCCTTAGGGTGATAAATGATCTGTCATTGATTTTAGATTCAGGAAATTAATCTGTTTTAATTCTGTTAGATCTGTCGGCAGCATTCAACACAGTTGATCACTCAATCTTCCTGGATCGCCTTGTTGGCATTCAAGGCCAGGCCCTTCAATGGTTTGCCTCCTACCTTCAGGACAGACCAGCCTCGGTCAGAATTGAAAGTGTGTTATCGTCTTCTGCTCCAATTTCCTGCTGAGTACCTCAAGGATCTATATTAGGCCGTATTTTAGTTTCATTGTACGTGTTGCCTCTCGGGTCTATTTTTAAAAAACATAACGAGGAGCCAGAGCCTTCAGCTATCAGGCTCCTCTCCTGTGGAATCATCTTCCTGTTGCGGTTCGGGAGGCAGACACCGTCTCCACATTTAAGACTAGACTTAAGACTTTCCTCTTTGATAAAGCTTATAGTTAGGGCTGGCTCAGGCTTGCCCTGTACCAGCCCCTAGTTAGGCTGACTTAGGCCTAGTCATGCTGGAGGAACCCCTATAATTCACTGGGCACCTTCAATCAATCAATTCAATCAATTTTATTTAAAGAGCCCAATATCACAAATCACAATTTGCCTCACAGGGCTTTACAGCATATGACATCCCTCTGTCCTTTGGACCCTCACAGCGAATAAGGAAAAAAAAACCTTTAACGGGGGGGGGGGGGGAAACCTCAGGAAGAGAAACTGAGGAGGGATCCCTCTTCCAGGACTGACAGATGAGCAATAGATGTCATACAGAACAGATCAACATAATAAATTAACAGTAAACCGTATGACACAATGAGACAGAAACAGAGACAGAGAGAGATGCAGGACAGACTGTAATGACAGTAGCTTACAACAACATTAATGAAAGTAATAATATTATAATTAATAATATATTAATATCTGATAGTATACATGTGTGACAATAATCATATGTGTATAATAACAGTAGAGGTATGACTAATGATAACAGCAGCAGCAGGAGGCATCTGGCAGGACCACGACAGCAGCACAACCACACACGTCACACTATCCAGGCACCGCTGCAAAACGAGTTAACCTGAGAGACAGTGGAGCACAAAGGCTCCAGAGAAGAAGCCGAGTTAGTGACATCCAGAATGGCCGAGTTAGCAAGATGCAGTAATAGGACACAAGAGAGAGAGAAGGAGAGAAGGTGTCCGGTGTATTATAGGGAGTCCTCCAGCAGACTAGGCCTAAGTCAGCCTAACTAGGGGCTGGTACAAGGTAAGCCTGAGCCAGCCCTAACTATAGGCTTTATCAAAGAGGAAAGTCTTAAGTCTAGTCTTAAATGTGGAGACGGTGTCTGCCTCCCGGACTGCAATAGGAAGATGATTCCAACGATTCCACAGGAGGGGAGCCTGATAGCTGAAGGCTCTGGCTCCTGATCTACTTCTGGGACTATGAATAACCCTGCATTCTCAGAGCGCAGAGTTCTGGTGGGATAATATGGCACTATGAGCTCTCTAAGATATGACGGAGCTTGACCATTTAGAGCTTTATAAGTTAACAGTAGGATTTTAAATTCAGTTCTGGGTAACACTTTACAATAAGGTACACAAAATTCAAGTAGTTACTGAGGAACTAATGAGGAGCGAATGAGTAACTAATGAGGAACTAATGAGTAGTTACTGAGGAACTACGGTACACAAAATTAGAGTAGTTACTGATGAACTAATGAGTAACTAATGAGGAACAAATGAGTAACTAATGAGGAACTAATGAGGAACTAATGAGTAGTTACTGAGGAACTAAGCTACACAAAATTAGAGTAGTTACAGATGAACTAATGAGGAACTAATGAGGAACTAATGAGTAGTTACTGATGAACTAATGAGGAACGAATGAGTTACTAATGAGGAACTAATGAGTAGTTACTGAGGAACTACGGTACACAAAATTAGAGTAGTTACCGATGAACTAATGAGTAACTAATGAGTAACTAAAGAGTAACTAATGAGGAACTAATGAGTAGTTACTGAGGAACTACGGTACACAAAATTAGAGTAGTTACTGATGAACTAATGAGGAACTAATGAGTAGTTACTGAGGAACTACGGTACACAAAATTAGAGTAGTTACTGATGAACTAATGAGTAACTAATGAGGAACGAATGAGGAACTAATGAGGAACTAATGAGTAGTTACTGAGGAACTAAGCTACACAAAATTAGAGTAGTTACTAGGGAACTAGTGAGGAACGAATGAGGAACTAATGAGGAACGAAAGAGTAGTTACTGAGGAACTAAGCTACACAAAATAAGAATAGTTACTGAGGAACTAATGAGGAACTAATAATGAACTAACTATTAGTTAATGGTCAGTTCTTCATTAACTCATGATCAAATTTCAGAGGAGTAGTTAATGAGGAACTAACTATTAGTCAGTGGTCAGTTCTTCAGTAACCCCTGATCAAATTTCAGAGGAGTAGCCACCGAGGAACTAATGAGGAACTAACTATTGGTTAATGGTCACTTCTTCATTAACTCATAATCAAATTTCACAGGAGGGGTTAATCACGACTTAATAATTAGTGAACTAGTTACTAACCCGTCCATTAGTTAACCTTTTTATGTCGTAAAGTAACACATAATAAGTAGTCTTTCATTACTTCATCATCATCTTTACAATTAGTTCCTTAACAAATAAAATCACAGACAGCAGGATTCTTGAGAAGAGTTTAATTAATTATTTTCAGACCACATACACATTAGTATGATCATCCATGTTATTCTGTATAAGGTGCTGACACACCAAACCGACATCAAAGAACTAGCGGCAACGAAAGCCAACTGTTGCACCGTCTAAGTCGCCTCACGTCACCCTGTGTCAGTTGCATTTGAACACACCACAAAGACTACACCCAACGCTTGAAACTGTTTCTCATTTATTTTGGCACTGCCCCATTGTCAAAAGACTCTGGAGTGATATTTGTAATTTTACTGTGAACAATATTAAAAAATAATTTAAGCTGTTTTGGAGGGATGTGCTGTTTGGACTTTTTGACTTTAACAGAAATACGGCAAAACCCATTGAAAGATTTATTATTAATCTCATCTTACTTTTGGCAAGATTTCACATTCACAAATGTAAGTTTACACATAGAAAACATTTTATATTTTTAATATTTTCTTGTAAACTCTTATCCCCCCTGGCATGTGTGATATATGACATATGTGTAATGTTGAAGATCTGCATTCTGTAAACTTCCTGTCTTCAATAAAGTTGTGGGGGAAAAAAAGAAGACTACATCCGACAGCCAAGTAGCACATATGTTCTGCGCCTGCGTGAAAGGAAATAACGCAAAAGGGGAAACCGGAAGTCCGTTGAATGCATGAGATCACCAAAGTAGCGCAGAGTGACAGAGTGATACATCCTGTCAGCCGAGGGGTTTCCTATCTGTGCAGCCGAGCATCACAGCACCTCCACGGACTATTACATCCAGACGCTCCTGGTTTTTCGTCTGCAGGCTCCACTTCACTCAACTTCACTCAGCTGCCCGACAAACCCGCTGCATTACCTACTCATTAGTTACTCTTTTTGTGTACCCTAAAGTAAAGTGAGACATCAAAATGATTAGGTAATGATTAGATTAATGATTGTAAAGATGATGATAATGTAATGAAAGACTACTCATTATGTGTCACTTTACTTTAGGACATAAAAAGGTTAACTAATGGACGGGTTATTGAGTAATGTTTCTGCACTGATGAAGTTACTAGTTCACTAATTATTAAGTCGTGGTTAACCCCTCTATGAAATTTGATCATGAGTTAATGAAGAACTGACCATTAACTAATAGTTAGTTCATCATTAGTTCCTCATTCGTTTCTCAGTAACTGCTCTAATTTTGTGTACCTTATTTCCTCAGTAACTACTCAATAGTTCCTCATTCGTTCCTCAGTAACTACTCCTCTGAAATTTGATTGTGAGTTACTGAGGAACTGACCATTAACTAATAGTTAGTTCCTCATAGGTTCCTCATTAGTTCCTCATTCGTTCCTCAGTAACTACTCTAATTTTGTTAACCTTAGTTCCTCAGTAATACTCATTAGTTCCTCATTAGTTCCTCATTCGTTCCTCATTAGTTCCTCAGTAACTACTCTAATTTTGTGTACCGTTGTTCCTCAGTAACAATTGATTAGTTCCTCATTAGTTCCTCAGTAACTACTCATTAGTTCCTCATTCGTTCCTCAGTAACTACTCTAATTTTGTGTACCATAATTCCTCAGTAACTACTCATTACTTCCTCATTCGTTCCTCATTAGTTCCTCAGAAACTACTCTAATTTTGTGTACCTTATTGTAAAGTGTTACCAGTTCTTGAATAGAAATCAGGGAGAAGCAATCTAAATATATATTAGGTCTTACAGCTGTGTTTGAGGTTAGATAGATACTATCTGAGGACAGGAGGTCATGAATTTTGCCTCTAATATTTAGAATTTTGTCATTAAAAAAGCTCATAAAATCATTACTGCTAAGGGCTAAAGGAATACAAGGCTCAATAGAGCTTTGACTCTCACTCAGCCTGGCTACAGTGCTGAAAAGAAACCTAGGGTTATTTTTGTTTTCCTCTATTAATGCTGAGTAATAGTTTGCTCTGGCATTGCGGAGGCCCCTCTTATAAGTTTTGAGACTGTCTACCCAGATTAAACGAGATTCTTCCAGTTTGGTTAATCGCCAATTCCTTTCAAATTTTCGCGATATTTGTTTTAACTTACGGGTTTGAGAGTTATACCAAGGAGTCAACTTTCTTTGCTTTTTTAACTTCTTTTTAAGAGGAGCTACAGAGTCAAGTGTTGTTCGCAGCGAGCCTACGGCGCTATCGACAAAATGATCAAAGTCGGTACAGGAAAGCTCTGTTACTGAGGGACTTGGTATTGAATTTAACAACGGAGTAATCTTTTCCTGAAATTTTGCGACAGCACTATCTGATAAACATCTAGTATATTAACTGTTGCTGAGTGGCGTGTAATCGAGTAAAAAGAAATCAAAAGTAATCAGATAATGATCCGATAGTGAGGGATTCTGTGGAAAGACTTTTAGGTTATCAATTTCAATTCCATACGTCAGAACTAGATCAAGGGTATGGTTAAAACAGTGAGTGGGTTCATGTACACCCTGACTGAAGCCAATGGAGTCTAATAGTGATATAAACGCGGTAGCCAGGGAGTCATTATCAACATCGACATGAATGTTAAAATCGCCTACAATAATAACTTTATCTGATTTAAGAACTAAACTGGATAAAAACTCTAAGAATTCAGAAACAAATTCAGAATACGGGCCAGGAGCACGGTACACTATAACAAATAAAAGTGGCTGCGAGGTTTTCCAGGTTGGATGTAAAAGACTAAGAACGAGGCTTTCAAATGAATTATAATCTAGTTTAGGTTTAGGGCTGATTAACAGACTAGAGTTAAAAATGGCTGCAACTCCCCCTCCTCGGCCGCTGCCTTGAGGAATGTGGGTATTATTATGACTGGGAGGAGTGGATTAATTTAGATTAACATATTCATCTGGACATAGCCAGGTTTCGGTAAGACTGAGTAAATTAATATGATTATCTGAAATTAATTTGTTGACTAACACTGCTTTAGACAATAGAGACCTGATATTTAACAGTCCGCATTTAATTCTCCTGTTTTGTCTTTCTGTCACAGAAGAGGTTTTAATTTTTATGAGGTTGTTATGCACAACTCCTCTTTGTTTAATTTTGGATTTAAATAATTTAGGTAGTCGGGGGACAGACACCGTTTGTATAAAACTATGAAAACTATGGCTGGGTAACTGAACTAGAAGCTCAGAGAAGCGTATAGGACTGTGTTGAGTCCTGATCTCAACTCTGGGTTGTCAGGGATTTGAATTACTAATAAAATTTGCCAGATTCCGAGAAATGAGAGCAGCTCCATCCAAAGTGGGATGAATGCCATCTCTCCTAATAAGACCAGGTTTTCCCCAGAAAGTTTGCCAATTATTAACGAAACCCACATTGTTTGCTAGACACCACCTGGACAGCCAGCCATTAAATGATGACATGCAGCTAAACATGTCCTCACTGGTCAGATTTGGGAGGGGTCCAGAGAAAACTATGGAGTCCGACATCGTTTTTGCATATTCACACACCAAGGCAATATTAATTTTAGTGACCTCCAATTGGCGTAACTGAGTGTCATTGCCGCCAACGTGAATAACAATCTTACTGAATCTACGTTTAGCTTTAGCCAGCAGTTTTAAATTTGATTCAGTGTCGCCCGCTCTGGCCCCAGGGATACATTTGACTATGGCCGCCGGTGTTGCTAACTTCACGTTCCTCAGAATAGAGCTGCCAATAACCAGAGTTTTATCCTCAGCGGGTGTGTCGCTGAGTGGGGAAAAGCAGTTGGAAATGTGAACAGGCTGGTGGTGAGCCGTGAGCTTCAGCTTGGAGCTATTCTCACTTTCAGACTTTGCAACTTTGACTATGGCTGCTACTACCTTCTGTCCTTCTGTCTTTCTCTCTCTCATGTCCTGTTGCTGCATCGTGCTAACTCGGCCATTCTGGATGTCACTGACTCGGCTTCTTCTCCGGAGCCTTTGTGCTCCACTGTCCCGCAGGTTAACTTATATCGT